>CAUYLG010068542.1:0-62557 GCA_963573385.1 Cacajao melanocephalus | reverse complement strand
CCACCCGGGTCAACATAGTTATAATTTTCAAAAAAAAAAAAAAAAAAAAACGGCTACACAGTCAGAAAGTGGAGGGTTTTTTTTTTTTTTTTTTTTGCTTTTTTTTGTATGGCCAGCATTATACTATATACCGTGAAAGACAGTATATCTCTATAGTTTTTGCTTTCACTAAGGTTAAGTTATATTAGGGAAACAAGGTTCAGACACATGAAGTAAAGGATAGAAGAACAGTTCTATCCTTTAGAATAGTTAAATTAGTCAAATGTTAAACTATATAATTTATTGGTGTAGGATAGAAATTGTTGTAGATAGAAATTTCATATCATACATGGTAGAGGAAGTAATGGAAAAAAAGTGTATCTTGTTCTTTATTTTGGTCTTAATTGCCTGAGAAGGTAAAAGTTTTAAGGAATTTTGGGAGATGGTAACTGTGCAGTGTTTAAATTCATAGTAAGTGATTATTACGTGCATCCAAGTATGTATTGTAGGCCAGGTGCTGTGGCTCACGCCTGTAATCCCAGCATTTTGGGAGGCCAAAATGGGTGGATCACCTGAGGTCAGGAGTTCAAGACCACCCTGGCCAACATGGTGAAACCCCATCTCTACTGAAAATACAAAATTAGGCCGGGCGCAGTGGCTCACGCCTGTAATCCAAGCACTTTGGAGGCCAAGGCGGGCAGATCACCTGAGGTCAGGAGTTCAAGACCAGCCTGACCAACATGGTGAAACCCCATCTTAAAAAAAAAAAAAAAAAAAAAATTAAAAAAAATACAAAATTAGCTGGGTATGTTGGTGCTCATCTGTAGTTCCAGCTACTCGGGGGCTGAGGCAGGAGAATTGCTTGAACCTGGGAGGTGGAGGTTGCAGGGAGCTGAGATCGCTCCATTGCACTCCAGCCTGAGTGACAAGAGCAAAACTGTCTCAAACCAAACACAAATGCTCATTGTATACTCTCGGAAAGCCAATTTGCCAATTTCAAAATATTTTGGATAGTTATCATTAGACTAGAGATTTTCTGAATGAGAATATGTAGATACTAGAAAGGGAAAAGCATTTAATACATGAAATTCTATCAATAAATTATACCAACGAGAAAGAAGGAAAAGAGCCATTTAAAGAAATCCAGCTGGGTGTGGTGGCTCACGCCTGTAATCCCAGCACTTTGGGAGGCTGAGGCAGGCAGATCACAAGGTCAGGAGTTTGAGACTAGCCTGGCCAATATGGTAGAACCCTGTCTCTACTAAAAATATGAAAATTAACCAGGCATGGTGGCATGTGCCTGTAGTCCCAGCTGCTCAGGAGGCTGAGGCAGAAGAATTGCTTGAACCCAGGAGGTGGAGATTGCAGTGAACCAAGATCGCGACACTGCACTCCACCCTGGGCGACAGAGCAAGACTCCATCTCAAAATAACTAACTAACTAACTAACAGAAACCTAAATAGCCAAACCGAAAACTTTCAGATGAACCCAGCTTTTAAAATAATGTCTTGATTTTTTTCATTTGGGAAAAAGGGCCGTTTTTGGAAATAGCTGCTCAGTAAGCTTGACATTGAATCATAGTATATAAAGGATAGCAGAGCAACCTCTAACTAAGAATGAGTACATATTAGAAGAATAGGAACAATAATTACTTAATATCATCTGCATTGAGTTATTTTTCCGTCTTAAGTCTTAAAACCCATAGTGTACTAAAAATTGCAATATTTTGTTTCAAAATGCTAGAAACAAAAAAAGAATTCCTTTTAAAAAAGTTGTATATAGAATAAGGAGTGGTAGACCCAGTGTTTGGGATAGATGAAATAGTATTCATAGATGACAGAAAGAAAATGGAGCTTCTCAATTATTATTTTGCTTTCCCTTTCTCTTCCATCAGTAAGAATGATTTTTAAAACTGAAGATGCAAGAACAAGTCTGAATAAGAAGGAATTGATGGCTAAGATGGGTTAGGAAATAATGAGAGAAAACCCAACCACCATAAATGATTTTGTCTTGAGCATTTAAGAGATTATTTCCATGGTACTCAAAGAACTTGCAGATTTAGTGTCAGAGTCTTTGTAGGTCATCTATTAGAAATTATGCAGAATAGGTTATTAGAAAATTGTGAGAAAGGCAAATGTCTTGATGTTTTTTATTTAGTGAAAAGGACAGGGTCTGGTAACAACTGCCTGGTAAGCTTGACATTGATTGCTAGCAAACTCCAGTACAGTTTATTGAAAAATGGTTTCAGAAAATTTAATGATGATTAATGAGTATGAATTTAAAAGCTCACAATGAATATGCCATTTGTTGTTGTTGTTGTGTTTGGGGTTTTTTTTTTTTTGAGACAGGATCTCACACTGTCACCCAGGCTGGAGTGAAGTGGCACAATCTCAACTCACTGCAACCTCCGCCTCCTGGGTTCAAGGGATTCTCATGTCTCAGCCTTCTGAGTAGCTGGGATTACATGCATGTGCCACCATGCCTGGCCGAATATGTCATTGTAAGCCATTTCCTTTTCAGTTTGAGAACAGGATCATCCACATAATCGGTGCTCCACAAGAATTTATTGAAAGTTAACCTAATGTCTTTTATTTTCAGCACAATATTTAACAATACTGCATTTCCTATCTTTGTGAATAAAAAAGTAGTCTGTAGATGACAGTACTGCTGAGTATCGTTGCCAAATAGCCCAGTCTAAAAAACTGTTAATTAATTGTTTAGTGTAGCCTAGACGAAGGTTTTACTGGTATTGTGCTGAACTTAGCTCTTTCCTAATAAACATTTTTAATAACGATATTGAATAAAAATATTGACGTCACAATTAGATTTTTCTGGAAAGTATCTTAATATCTAATAGGTAGATAATTAAAACCAAGCTTTAAGATGATTTTAACAGGTTAGAACCTTGGGCAAAAATCAACAGGGTATAAATTTGAAAGGATGTATCTTATATCCTGTGTTTGGGATGTACAATAAGCAAATACATGTGGTAAAGATCTGAAATTATCAGATCATCGCAAACTTAATGTGAGCTTATAGCTGTGGCATAGATTTTGGTTATATTATGTAGACTTTGGTTATATTAATAAACTAGATGATGGGGAATTATAGCATTCCTGTTATGTGTTGGTCACTCAACATTTGGAAATCAGTTTTGGATATAATCAAGTTTTATGAGGAGTTTGACAAACTAGTGTTTTTAGAGAATGATATGATAGATTTCTTAGAAACCAAGTAACTTGTAAGGAGTACTTGGCAGAATTGGTAATTGGAGGAATCAAGGGGGGGACATTAATTGCAGTATTTTAGAATAAATAGTTTTTCCTATTATATAGAAGCAGCAGCTACTAGTTTGGTATTTCTCTAGCACAAGGGTGGCAAACTATGATCTAATCTCACTGACTGTTTTTGTAAATAAAATGTTAGAATGCAGTCATAACTATTTGTTTACTTATGACTGCTTTCATTGTAATAGCATAGTTGAGTGATTGTGACAGAGACCGTATGGCCTGCAAGCCTAAACTGTTTACTGTCTGACCCTTTATAGAAAATGTTTACCAATTCTTGCTGTAGAAGCTACCAAGACCTATTGGTACAAGTTGTAGGAAAGCTGGCAATAGAACAGTGTGAGACTTTTGTTTATTATTTTTTCTTTTTATAAGAGATGGGGTCTTGTCATGTTGTCCAGGCTGTTCTCAAACTCCTGAGCTCAAGCAATTCTCCTGCCTTGGCCTCCCAAAGTGCTGAAATTATAGGCATGAGCCACCATCCTTGGCCTTGTTTATTTATTTTTAAATAGAATTATCAATCCTGGAATGGACATTTTGTATAAGGGATTGGAACTTTTGTCTTTTATTGGATTTTTTTCAAGGTGAGAAGTTGGAGTAGATGATTTTCATATCAAGATTTAAGGTGGAGGCCGGGCACGGTGGCTCATGCCTGTAATCCCAGCACTCTGGGAGGCCAAGGCAGGCGGATCACCTGAGGTCAGGAGTTCAAGACCAGCCTGACCAACATGGTGAAATCCTGTCTTAAAAAAAAAAAAAAAAATTTAAGGTGAAAATAAGTAACCCAGATCAAGTAATTATTTTTCCTGTTTTTAAAATATATATATTCATGTTTGATTATGCTATCCTTTTGAATATTATTGTTAATTTTATTATATTCATTAGTAGTGCATTATGGTAATGTAAGAGAATGTCCTTATTTTCAGGAGATGCATGCTGAGATATTTTAACCATGCAGTGGAATTGTATTTGCAACTCGTTCTTAGTTCAGCAGAAAATAAGTATATACACGTACACATACATGACATAAGTACAGCAAAATTAATGCAAAATTAATTGGATATACTTCCCCATTTGTATAAAAGCATTTTGACCAGCCAGGTGTGGTGGTCACGCTTGTAATCCTAGCACTTTGGGAAACTGAGGTGGGTGGATCACCTGAGGTCAGGAGTTTGAGACCAGCCTGACCAACATGGTGAAACCCAGTCTCTACTAAAAATACAAAAATTATCCATGCGTGGTGGCAGGTGCCTGTAATCCCAGCTAGTTGGGAGGCTGAGTCAGGAGAATTGCTTCAACCTGGGAGGCGGAGGTTGCAGTGAGCCAAGATTGCGCCACTGCACTCCAGCCTGGGTGACGGAGAGAGACTCCATCTCAAAAAAAATTAAAAAAAAGAGGCACTGTTGAACAATTTATAATTTTCAGCCACTTTCAATTAATAGTTCTCTACTATTTCTATAAAAGTTTAGAAAAAAAATTATGGACTGAAGAAAAGAGAAGACTTGACATTGGCTGTGAAGGATGGGTGGGGCGGGATTAGGGTAAGTAGAGAGACTGATGAGAGTATTTCAGCTAAGGGAGTTAAAAAGAATCACTTCTTGAAATAGAGGAGTGTGATTCAGAAACAAATTATTTCCTCTTTTGCTGAATGCTAATCATCATCATAGAATTTTTTTTTTTTTTTTTTGGAAAAAAGATAACTTGAAAAATAGAAGTAAAACCTTCTAAAGATATTTAATCGTACCTGTATAAAATCCTACCATGTTCAAAGAATGGCCACTCACTTTATATGTTATTTAAATATACAGGTTTCCCTATTTGGATCCACCTAATGAGAGACTTATTTTGGAAGCTCTTAAACAACTTTACCAGTGTGATGCTATTGACAGGTAAAAAAAAAAAAAATCCACAACCAAAACAGATACTGATCTCTTTTTAAACAGAGTTCTAAATACCTTTTTATATCAGTAGAAAATAATTAGTTTAAATTGAATAGATTGTTTACTTCAAGTTAGAAATTGTCCTTAGTCTTTCGTCACAATTCTGATTGAAAAACTACATGATAAAACCCCTTTTGTTTACTAAATATTGGTATCACTTAGCAAGTAATTTCTGAGTACATTTCAATGCCAAGCATTATGCTGGATACATAAAAATGATAACAGAGTCAGAGTCCTTGTTTTTATGTTAGTGTAATGGGGTAAGGTTTGATATTAATAATTATTATGCTCTCAGCATCATGTGTGGTGGCTCACGCCTGTAATTTCAGCACTTTGGGAGGCCAAGGTAGGTGGATTGCTTGAGCCCAGTTGTTTGAGACCAGCCTGGGAAACCCATCTACACTCTACTCTTTACTTTCAGTAGAGAGTAAAACCCATCTCTACTGAAAATACAAAAATTAGCTGGTTGTGACAGCACAGGCCAGTAGTCCCAGCTACTTGGGAAGCTGAGGTGGGAGGATTTCTTGAGCTTGGGAGGTGGAGGTTGCAGTGAGCTTAGGAGATTGTGTCATTGCACTCCAGCCTGGGGGACAGAGAAAGACCCTGTCTCCAAAAAAAATTAAAATTTAAAAAATAACATTATTATTCTCTCATGTCTTCAAATACATCCTCTTTTTTTTTTGAGACGGAGTTTTGCTCTTGTTGCCCAGGCTGGAGTGCAATGGTGTGATCTCAGCTCACTGCAATCTCTGCCTCCTAGGTTCAAGCGACTCAACTGCCTCGGCCTCTCAGGTAGCTGGGATTACAGGCATGCAACACCACGCTCGGCTAATTTTTTTCTATTTTGGTAGAGACAGGATTTCACCATGTTGGTCAGACTGGTCTCGAACTTCTGACCTCAGGTGATTCACCTGCCTTGGCCTCCCAAAGTGCTGGGATTACAGGTGTGAGCCACCACACCAGGCCCCTCTATGCTTTTATGACATGTTTGTATCTTTTATTATATTTCTTTATTCTGTCTCATTGTTTAGTTTTTGGATATATTATGGCTTTTGACAATAGGGATTAAATCTTCATGTTTCTCTTAGCGATAACTACAGTATTTAATTTTGGGGGATTTTTTTTTTTTTTTTTTTAGATGGAGTCTGGCTTTGTTGTTCAGGCTGGAGTGCAGTGGCATGTTTTCAGCTCACTGCAACTCTGCCTCCTGGGTGTAAGTGATTTCTCCTGCCTCAGCCTCTTGAGTAGCAGGGACTACAGGCTTATGCCACCAAACCCAGCTAATTGTTGTGTTTTTAGTAGAAACGGGGTTTTGCCCTTTTGGACGGGCTGGTCTTGAACTCCTTGACCTCAGGTGATCTGCCTGCCTCAGCTTCCCAAAGTGCTGGGATTACAGGCGTGAGCCACCGTGCCTGGCCTAATTTTCTTATATTGTATTGAATTTCTGGAGGTGATTTGAGGTAATATAAATTATGTCTGATTTATCCTGAATGGTGAATTTTACATTTGCGCTCTCCCATTGTACAAAGACTTAAAAACTTTTTCTTTGTATTAAGGAGTGGCCATGTGACCAGATTGGGTTTGTCTATGGTGGAGTTTCCTTTGCCTCCACATCTGACATGTGCGGTAATAAAAGCTGCTTCCCTGGATTGTGAAGATCTGCTACTTCCAATAGCAGCAATGTTGTCAGTGGAAAACGTCTTCATTAGACCTGGTAAGATGTTTATTTTGAGTTATGTTTTTTTAAAACTGATAGACTTTATTTTTTAGAGCATTTTTAAGTTTACAGAAAAATTTAGTAGAAAGTCCAGAGGGTTCACATTAATCCCCTCAACCTCCCGCAGCAATTTCTCCTATTAACATCTTTCATTTGTATGACACACAAGTTACAGTTGGTGAGCCAATATTGACACATTATTATTAACTAAAGGGATCACTCTTTGTGTTGTATATTCTATGGTTTTTGACAAATGCCTAATGACGCATAGGTACCATTACAGTATCATACAGAATAATTTCACTGCTTTAAACATTCCCTGTGCTTTGCTCATTCATATCTCCTACTTTCCTTCTTACATACCCCTAGCAACCCCATATCCCTTTCTACAAACCCATTAATCTCTTTACTTTCTCCATAGTTTTTCCTTTTCCAGAATGCCACATAGTTGAAAGCATACAGTATATAACCTTTTCAGGTTGGTTTCTTTCACTTGAGCAATATACATTTAAGTTTCCCTCATTTCTTTCCGTGGCATGATAGCTCATTTCTTTTAATTGCTGAATAGTATTCCATTGTATGGAATGCGTTTATTCACTCATTATTAAAGGACATGTTGGTTGCTTTTTCATGTTTTAGCAATTAAAAATAATCCTGTAAATATCCATGTACAGGTTTTTCTGTAGACATAGTTTTCAAATCATTGCTGGATCATATAAGAATATGTTTAGTTTTGTAAGAAACTATCAAACTATCTTCCAAAATGGCTGTGCCCATTTTGCATTCCCACTGGCAATGAATCTGAGAGTTCCTGTTGCTTCGCATCCTGGTGGCAGTAATGTTTTGGATTTTGGCCGTTCTAATTGATGTATAGTGGTACCTCTTTATTGTAATTTATAGTTATCTGATGTCAGAAGATGTTAAGCATCTTTTAATTTGCTTATTTACCATCTGTTTATCCTTTTTTGATCAAATATCTGTTCAGGTCTTTTTAAATTGGGTTATTGTTAAGAGATCTTTGCATATTTTAAATTATTTTATTATTATTAACAGATACATCTTTTATAAATATTTTCTCCCAGTCTGTGGGTTATCTTCTAATTGTTTTGATATTGTATTTTGCAGAGCAAAAGTTTTTATTTTCAATGAAATCTACCTTATCAATTATTTCTTTCATAGATCGTGTCTTTATTGTTGTATCTAAAAAAGTCATTGTTGTACCCAAAGTCATCTAGATTTTCTCTTCTTTTGTCTTTTAGTATTTGGATGTACAGTTGTGGTACTATTTGTTTAAAATACTAGCCTTTTTCTGTTCAGATGCCTTTGCTCCTTTGTTAAATATCAGATGACTATACTTATATGGGTCTGTTTCTTGGCTCTGTATCTTGTTCCATTTATCTGTTTGTCTAGTCTTCCACCAGTACTACACTGTCCTGGTTATTGGAGCTTTATAGTAACTCTTGAAGTTTTGTTCTTCCTCTTCAAAATCGTTTAGCTGTTCTGGGTCTTTTTCATATAAACTTTAGTACCAGTCTGTTGAAATCCACAAAATAACTTGCTGAGATTTTAATTAGGATTGTGTTTTAATTAAGATAGATCAAAATGCAAAGAAATGACATCTTGACAATATTGTCTTCCTATCCATGTTCATGGAATATCTCTTCATTTATTTAGATTGCCAATAATTCACTGAGCATTTACTGAGGGTTTACCGTGCCTTAGCCCTAGGATAGAAAACTAAGGATAAACAAGTTTTGTTGTTGTGGTTGCTGTTGTTGGTAAAGAGTTTCACTCTTGTTGTCCAGGCTGGAGTGCAGTGGTGCAATCTTGGCTCACTGCAACCTCTGCCTCCCAGGTTCAAGCAATTCTCCTGCCCCAGCCTCCCAAGCAGCTGGGATTACAGGCATGTGCCGGGCGCGTGTGCCACCACGCCCGGCTAATTTTTGTATTGTTAATAGAGACGGAGTTTCACCATGTTGGCCAGGCTGGTCTCAAACTCCCGACCTCAGGTGATCCCGCCTCAGCCTCCCAAAGTACCAGGATTACAAGTATAAGCCACCATGCCCAGCCTGGATAAATAAGTTTTATATTTTGTTATCCTTTAACTTAGTTATTTGGCAGAAAGGGTATAATGTTCCTGATTGAGAGTTAATTTCCTTTCACTAGTAAAGGAAGATAGTACTTTTATAGTATGTTAGTAATATACTAATCTTTTTTTTTTTTTTTTTGAGACAGACCCTCACTCTGTCGCCAGACTGGAGTGCAGTGGTGTGATCTCTGCTCACTGCAACCTCTGTCTTCCGGGTTCAAGCAATTCTCCTGCCTCAGCCCCCCGAGTAGCTGGGACTACAGGTGCGCGCCACCACACCCAGCTAATATTTGTACTTTTAATAGAGATGGGGTTTCTCCACATTGGTCAGGCTGGTCTCGAACTCCTGACCTTAGGCGATCCACCCACCTTGGCCTGGGATTACAGGTGTGAGCCACCGTGTCTGGCCTGGTTTTTTTTTTTTGTAGAATCAAAAGAAAAGGTAGTTTAGCCCTTGTATCCTTAGAGAATTCTTTCTTTTCTTTTTCCTTTTTTTTTTTGAGATGGAGTTTTGTTCTTGTTGCCCAGGCTGGAGTGCAATGGCGCAATCTCGGCTCACTGCAACCTCTGCCTCCCAGGTTCAAGCAATTCTCCTTCCTTAGCCTCCTGAATAGCTGGAATTGCAGGCATGCGCCATTGCACTCCAGCCTGGGCAACAAGAGATGGGATTTCTCCATGTTGGTCAGGCTGGTCTCAAACTCCTGATCTCAGGTGATCCGCCTGCCTCGGCCTCCCAAAATGCTAGGATTATAGGCGTGAGCAACCACACCTGGCCAAGAATTCTTTTGAAGTTTTCATGTCTTTAAACTTCTCCTCTGTGTGTGTGTGTGTGTGTGTGTGTGTGTGTGTGTGAGTGTGTGTGTGTCAGTGTCAGTGTCAGTGTAGGACACAGTTTAATTTGACATATGTTAGATTTGTTTTCATGTTTTTCAAGGAGCTTCAAAGTGAACAGTATACCTTGTCAGCAGCCAGATAATAGAATATGTTAGCTCACTGGCTTTATATCTTTGTAGGCTGGGAGTGTTGGGTCCAGATTAATTTATTATTGCCATGATTATAATGGAGGATACATGTTTCTATAAAAATAATCAATGTAATACTTCAAATAGATTGCAGGGTTTTTTTTAATTAAATAACTTTTTAAATTTTGTTGAGATAGGGTCTCACTCTGTCGCCCAGGCTTGAGTGCAATGGGGTGATCTTGGCTCATTGCAACCTCTGCCTCCCAGGCTGAAGTGATCCTTCTGTCTCAGACTCCTGAGCAGCTGGGATCACATGCACTTGCTACTACGCCTGGCTAATTTTTTGTATTTTTTTTTTGTAGAGATGGGGTTTCACTATGTTGCTCAGGCTGACCTTGAATTCCTGAGCTCAAGTGACCAACCAGCCTTGGCCTCTTAAAGTGCTGGGATTACAGGCATGAGCCATTGCACCCAGAAATTGCAGTCTGAAGTGTCAGAATTTTAATTCTAGTAATACCCCTAATTGCAACTTTTTGTTCAAATAAAATGCAGTGTAACATAAGTAATGTTAACTCGTTATCATGAGGTAGTATCAGAGCTAAAAATACTGGTGGGCACAGTAGTATGCACTTACAGTTGCAGCTCTTTGGGGGACTAAGGTGGGATGATTGCTTGAACAGAGGAGATCAGGGCCAGCCTAGGCAACATAGCAAGACCCCATTTCTAATAAGAAAATTAAAAATGGGCTAGGCTTGGTAGCTCACACTTGTAATCCCAGCACTTTGGGAGGCCGAGGCAGGTGGATCACCTGAAGTCAGGAGTTTGAGACCAGCCTGGCCAACGTAGTGAAACCCTGTCCCTACTAAAAATACAAAACTTAGCCGGGTGCAGTGGCGGGCACCTGTGTTCCCAGCTACTGGGGAGGCTGAGGCAGGAGAATTGCTTGAATCCAGGAGGTGGAGGTTGCAGTGAGTCAAGATTGTGCCACTGCATTCCAGCCTGGGTGACCGAATGAGACTCCCATCGAGAGAGAGACAGAGAAGAGAGAAGAGAGGGAGGAGAGAGAGACTAAAAAAGCAGGGTTTCCGGGAGGTGGAGGTTGCAGTGAGCTGAGATCGTGCCATTGCACTCCAGCCTGGGCAACAAGAGCAAAACACTGTCTCGAAAAAAAAGAAACCAATGCAGGGTTCTGTCCAGCTCCACTACTACCATGTATCTGACCATGGCTCTAGCTTTTCTGTATTTCATTTTTCATTTGTAAAACCAGGAAGCTGGACTAAGGTGACCATCTCTAATAGTTTTTTAAGGCTAGAAAAAGAAAAATGTTTCTTCCATATTGGAATATTTAAATTGATAAAATCAGTCTGGTGTTAACCTTTTTTGGGTGACATTTATTCTAATATAATTTCAAATAAGAATAGTAAAGGAATTCCTTCTATGTCGTTTCAGCAATTTTTAACATTTTACCCCCTTTGCTTTATTATTCTGTCTCTACGTATGTATATATACATGGATTTTTTTTTCTGAATCATTTAAGAATAAATTGGAAGCATTATGCTCCCTTGCCACAAAACATTTACATCTTTAGTAGGCAAGAACAAGGGCAATCTCTCATTTAACCATAGTACATTAATCAAAATTAGGAAATTGTTTTGTTTTGAGAGAGAGTCTTGCTGTGCCACCCAGGCTGGAGTGCAGTGGTGGAATCATGGCTCACTGCAGCCTTGACCTCCTGGGCTCAAGCAATTCTCCCACCTCAGCCTCCTTAGTAGCTGGGACCACATGCATATGCCACCATACCTGGCTAATTCTTTTTAATTTTTTGCAGAGATGAAGTCTTGCCATGTTGCCCAGGTTGATCTCAAACTTGTAGGCTCAAGCAGTCTTTCTGGTTTGGTTTCCCAAAGTGCTGGGTTTACAGGTGTGAGCCACTGTGCCCAGCCTAAAGTTCAGAAACGTAACATTGATACAATATTGCTATCTAATCCAGAATCCATATTGAAATTGTCCATTTTCCCTAGAATCTACAGAAAGTAGTTAGAGAATTGTTAAGCTATGATACTGTGGAAAAAAACCCTGTATAACTACAGTTTGATACTTGTTTTACAATTAATTTTAGGTAATATTTACATATAGTAAAATGCATAAATTTTAGGTATATAATTCAATGAATTCCATAAAATGCTTATACCCATATAACCCAAACCCTGTTAAGATATAGAACATTTTTATCACTCTAGCAAGTTCCCTCAGTGCCACTTCTTAGTTAGATATTACTCTACCTACCCTTGGTTAGCCACTTTTCTTATTTTTTACAGATTAGTTTGCCTCTTCTGAAACTTCATATAAATAGAATTTTTTTTTTTTTTTGAGGCAGAGTCTTGCTCTGTCACCCAGGTTGGAGTGCAGTGGCACAATCTCAGCTCACTGCAACCTCCACTTCCTGAGTTCAAGCAGTTGTCCTGCCTCAGCCTCCTGAGTAGCTGGGATTACAGGTGCCTGACACCACACCTGGCCAATTTTTGTATTTTCAGTAGAGATGGAGTTCCGCCATGTTGATCAGACTGGTCTTAAACTCCTGAACCCAGGTGATTTGTTGGCCTCAGCCTCCCAAAGTGCTGGGATTACAGGTGTGAACCACCATACCTAGCCCAAAACTTCATATAAATAGAATTATACACCGTCCTTTCTTGTGGCTGGCTTCTTTTGGTCAACATAATGTATGTTAGATTTATTCATATTGTTGTATGTATCAATACTTTATTCTTTTTATTGTTGACTAGTATTCCATTTTATGGACATAGAGTTGTGCATTATCCTGTTTATGTACATTTGAATTGTTTCTTGTTTAGTTCTATTTTTGAGTAAAGTTGTTTTGAACATTCTTGCACAAAACTTTTGTAGGTGTATATTTTCATTTCTCTTAGATAAGGTAAATGCCTAAGAAAGACATTGCTGTGCCATTGAGGAGGTGTATGTGAATCTTTAGGAAACTGCCAAACCTTTTCCCTAAATAGTTGTACCATTTAAAAATCCCATCAGCAATGTTTGAGAGTACAACTTGCACTAAACATCCTTCTCAACATTTGGTTTTGCCAATCATTTTTGTTTTACACGTTCTATTATGTACCTCTTTGTGGTTTTAATTCACATTTTCCTGATAACTAATAATGTTAAGCATGTTTTCGTGTGCTTATTGGCCATTTATCTGTCTTCCTTTGTGATGTGTCTGTTAAAATATTTTTCCCATGTCTTTTTATTTTTGAGACAGAGTCTTACTCTGTCACCCAGCCTGGAGTGCAGTAGTGCTATTTGGCTCACTGCAACCTCTGCCTCCCAGGTTCGAGTAATTATCTTACCTCAGCCTCCCTAGTAGCTGGGATTGCAGGCACCTGCCACCACAGCCAGCTAATTTTTGTATTTTTAGTAGAGACGAGGTTTTGCCATGTTGGCCAGGCTGGTCTCAAACTACTGACCTCAGGTGATCCACCTGCCTTGGCCTCCCAAAGTGTTGAGATTACAGGGCTGAGCCACTGCACCCAGCCCCATGTCTTAAATTAAAAAAAAAAAAAAAACAAAAAACAACTTTAATTCATGGATTCCTTCTTCTGCCAGCTCATATCTACTGTTGAGGCCCTGTAGGGCAGTTTTCATTTTGTTTCCTGTCCTTGTCAGCCCCAGTGGTCAGTCAGTGATTGGTCAGAGTTTGTACCTAAGCGTTTTAAGCCAGTGATGTTTTCACCTTCTACTGTTCAATCTGTGTTTGTGGTTCAGAGACTACTTTTATGGTTGAGGAAGTTGATGAATTTGTACTGTGTTTGGCCAAGGAGTAGAGGCTCAGACGTTCCCTCTTCATTTACTTCTCAGAAGGCACAGCTTTGGGCACGAGAACAGTCTTGTAGAACACCAGGAAGACTATGCTTTTAGCGGGTCTCTGTTTCCTTCACTGATCTCTCCGTTCAGTTTTTAGCTGGTCTATCTCAACTGGTGTCACACCAAGCTGTTAGTCTCCGCTGATTGCTAGCTGCTGGCTCTGTTGTTTTTGACAGCGCCCAGGGCATAAATTGCTGCGTAGTCTTGATCCAAATAAAGTTGGGCACCTTGACAGGGGCAAGGTATTGCCAGTCTTTGATAATCCTTTCCTCATCTTTCCCTGGGAAATAATCTCTGTGCAATGGAGCAGGAGCTGGAGGGGGTAGTGGTGGTAATGGGGGCCTGTTCTTCACTGGCTATTCTATTTGGGTCCTCCCTAAATAGCAGAAGCTTGGGGATGGGGAGGTAGGAGCTGATGCTGTGGCTCACTGCATCTTCTTCACAGAGCCTTGTGAGATGCAATGTCTGAATGTTCACTGGCTGCAAACAAACAAACCTGGAATAGCTCTAGGAAACTGGGAGTAGTGGGAACTACCACTGAGCTGCTGAACCCCGTGGAACAATTCTGCAACACAGAGCTGTGGGGAATAGAGGACCGCATAAGCTGTCATTAGTTGTTAGGCTTTGATCTTCCCTACCTAGTAGGATTTAGGAGTCAGGGAAAGGGTGCGGCTTTCAGGCTGCCCTGAAGGCTCTCGCATAGCCCTTCCATACACACAGCTGTGGAGGGTGGGGCATTCTTCCTACTGTCCTTACTGAATTCCATAGCTTAGGCTTGTGTTAAGCATTTTAATCAATCTCCAGAGACTTTAAAAAATGATTGTCCTTGGTAATTTTGACTAGTTTGATTGATGTCTCTCTAGAAAAGAAGTTTCACTTGACTCCTCACACTACCATTCCCAATACAGTTGACCCTTGAACACATAGGTTTGAACTGTGCAGGTTACTTATTTGTGGATTTTTTCAATAAATATATTGGAAAAGTTTTCAGAGATTTGTGACAATTTGAAAAAACTCATAGATGAACTGCGTAGCCTGGAAATATTAAAAAAAAAATTAAGTATGTCATAACATATGTGTATATACTACTCTATTTTATAATTTACTACCATAAAACATACTGTAAAACGTTCAAAATTATCAAAAATGCATGCAAACACAGACTGCATGGTGCCAGTCATATAAATAAATGTAAAGATACTGTGTTAAAATAAGAACTGCGTAAAATTAATTTATAAGCAGTACAGTAGCACATATTATAATAATTTTGTAGCCAGCTCCTGTCACTGTTGCCCTGAGCTCAAGTGTAGTATCTGCTTAAAACACCACACTATGGTAATCATCTTTGCATGAACAGTTCATCTCTCCAGTAAATTTTGTGTTGCAGTAAAAAGTGATCTCTTGGCCAGGAGCAGTGGCTCACGCCTGTAATCCCAACACTTTGGGAGGCCAAGGCGGGCAGATGACCTGAGGTCAGGAATTCAAGACCAGCCTCGCCAACATGGTGAAACCCCATCTCTACTAAAAATACAAAAATTAGCTGGGCATGGTGGCACATGCCTAGCTACTCTGGAGTTTGAGGCAGGGAGAATTGCTTGAACCTGGGAGGTGGAGGTTGCAGTGAGCCAAGATCATGCCACTGCACTCCAACCTGGGCAACAGAGTGAGACTCTGTCTCAAAAAAAAAAAAATTATTTCTCATAGTTCTCTGGTGTTTTTCATTGTGTTTAGTGCAATACTGCAGACCTTGAATAATACCATGGGACCCCTACTGAGTACTACTAGTGATATTGGAAGTGTTCCCGAGAAGCAGAGAAGTCTTGACATTACAAGAAAAAGTTGAATTGTCTGATATGTATCATAGATTGAGGCCTGCAGCTACAGTTGCACATTATTTCAGAAAGATGATTCATCTTGTAAATAGATAATATAAACTTACAGTATTGATAAATACAATACAGTACTGTAAATGTATTTTCCTTATTTTCTTAATAACATTTTCTTTTCTCTAGTTTATTGTAAGAATATAGTATATAATATATATAATTTAGAAAATACGTGTTAATTAGCTGTTTTTGTTATCAGTAAGGCTTCCAGTCAACAATAGGCTATTAGTAGTTAAGTTTTGGGAGGAGTAAAAAGTTATACATGGATTTTTGACTGTGTTGGGGGAGGGGGTTGGCATTCCTAACCCTGTGTTGTTCAAGGGTCGACTGTATGTATGTGTGGTTACAAATTCAAACACTACAAAGGTAGTTAAATGAAAAGTAATTAATAATAATTACTTTTATAATTATAATAAAATAATTCAGTCTCATCTGGGGAAAGTTAATAAACAGGAGAAAATGACAAGTCTACTGAGACTTGTCCCTCCTAAACAAGTCTCCAGATCTGATTCCTAGAGACAACAACTGCTACCAGCTTCTTATGTATACTTAAAGAAGATAAGTAAACGACCTAGGCATCTAAACTTGGGTCTTTAAGAACTTCAGCTGCTGCAACATGCAGCTTGTTTTTGAGCATGTGACTTCTTGAGATCTTGTTACACCCTTACACCCAAAACGTGCATTGGTTTTTCACCTGTTTCTAAGTGCATTTATAGTTTTTAATCGGTTAGGCAGTCCTTTCTGGCTTGGGTGTTAGTCATTGTAGATCACCTAATTTAGTTTATTATATCCGTATCACTGGTAAAACTGGCTAGTATTTTAAGATCTGAACAGTGAGTTAAGGTTTTTAAACATGGTCTGGCATGGTGGTTCACACTTGTAATCCAGCACTTTGGGAGGCTAAGAAGCGGGAGGACAGCTTAAGCCCAGGAATTTGAGCTGCAGTCAGCTGTTATCACACCACTATACTCCAGCATGGGCAACAGAGTGAGACCCTGTCTGGAAAAAAAAAAAAAAAGATTTTAAACATTTAAACATCCAAATGATGATTCATCATATGTAGTAATTTCTCTCTGTTCCTATAGTAAACTGTATATAGGTTGTCTGCTAGTATAACTATTGCTTTAGAAGTCAGACAGTGGAGTGAGGGCTGTTAAATATTCTTTAGGTGGTAAACAGTATTGCCTAAAAATGGAGCAAATTTAAAATACCTACATGGGTTTGTTCTAGTATTTTTATTTTAAATATTTTAACTGTAATTTTTTAGAGACAACAGATACATCATGTATATGTGGTGCTTAACCTATTCTCTGCCTCAACTCTGAGAACAGTTTTTATTGAAGCCTTTTCTATATAATAGGTTTGTTTTCTGATTGATTGCTGTATAGAAAAGTATTACATTATCTTTCCCAAGGCAGAAGTTCAGCTGATGTAGCTTTGTTTTACTGCTTCAATTTCTTCTTTATAGTTTTGCCTCATTGGCATCTACCTATTTGCATGAGGTAAAACTGATAATTCAGTCTCATCTGGGGAGAGTTAATAAACAGGAGAAAATGACAAGTTTACTGAGAAAATGAAGATGGGTAAGGAAACTGTCATTTTGTTAGAAGATAAACTACATAATATGCATTTAGATGTTCCTATACCTACTCTGAATTTGGTGTAGGACTTTTGCCAGTTTTAATTTTAACTAATTAGGTTATTTTTGAGGGAAGAGTTAGGGACAGGAATGAAAATATGCTTTGTCTTTTAACTCTGAGAATAATGGTAGAGGTGGACAGAAAGGCAGAGACAGAGACAAGGTAGCCATGTGGGAAAGAGAGCCAGAGAAGCGAAATGCTCTCTAAATTATTTTTAAAGTTAAAGCAAATAGCCACTCTAAACAGATCCAACACTGACTATACAGTTAATCTTCACAAAACATGAGCTGAGTTTAAAATTGTAATTCACTAGATTTTATTGCAAAGTTATTCTTTTTTCTTTTTGGTAACAGAGTCTCACTCTGTTGCCCAGACTGGGCTGCAGTGGTACGATCTCAGCTCATTGCAACCTCCACCTCCTGGGTTCAAGCAGTTCTCCTGCCTCAGCCTCCCAATTAGCTGGGACTACAGGTACACACCACCACGCCTGGCTAATTTTTTGTGTTTTAGTAGAGATGGGGTTTCACCGTGTTGCCCAGGCCGGTCTCAAACTCCTGAGCTCAGGCAATCCTCCTGCTTTGGCCTCCTAAAATGTTAGGATTATAGGCGTGAGCCACTGTGCCTGGCACAAAAAATTCTGACATCTTAATAAGAGATGGTGAGCCATGGTTACAGCCAAACTGTACATTTCTAGGGTTATCTGGTGATAGAGAAGAAACAAACTGAACTGTTGCTGAAAGCTTCTCTAAGGTATCACAATGCAGGAGACCCAGGCAGCTGGGGCTCTACATTTCCTCCCCTCCCCTTCCCTTCTTTCCTTCTTTCCTTCCTTCTGAGACAGGGTCTTACTGTCTTCCTTTCCTTTCCTTTCTTTTCCTTTCCTTTCCTTTTTCCTTTCCCTTCCCCTTCTCCTTCCCCTTCCCCTTCCCCTTCCCCTTCCCCTTCCCCTTCCCCTTTCCTTAAGATAAGGTCTTACTTTGTCACCTGGGCTAGAGTGCAGTGGAACAATCTTGGCTCACTGCAGCCTTGGGCTCAAGCCATCTTCCCACCTCAGCCCCCCAAGTAGCTGGGACTATGGGCATATGCCACCATGTCCAGCTAATTTTTTTATTTTTAGTAGAGGCAGGGTTTCACCATATTGCCCAGGCTTGTCTTGAACTTCTGGACTCAAGCAATCTGCCCACCTCAGTCTCCTAAAGTGCTGGGTTTTCAAGCATGAGCCACTGTACCCAGCTACTCTATATTACTATAGCAGGAAACGCCATGATTCTAGGGATTCCCGGAGGCACTGATTCATAGGTAGGCTTGTCTCCTAGTGTTGAGAGCCAGGATGGAGTCAACGCTGGAGTCTAGTGCAATTTGACTTTTGGCACAGTATCTTCTGGGGGATGGCAGTTAGGTGCTTGAAATGAGATATTTTGGGTTAAAAATTAGTATCCCTGGTTGGTGCGGTGGCTCATGCCTATAATCCCAGCATTCTGGGAGGTAGAAGTGGGTGGATCACCTGAGGTCAGGAGTTCAAGGTCAGCCTGGCCAACACAGTAGAACCCCATCTGTAGTAAAAAATTAAAAAATTAGTTGGGCATGGTGGTTTGCGCCTGTAGTCCCAGCTACTTGGGAGGCTGAGACAGGACAGTCGCTTGAACCTAGGAGGTGGATGTTGCAGTGAACCAAGATTGCACCACTGCACTCCAGCCTGAGCAACAGAGCGAGCCTCTATATCAAAAAAAAAAAAAAAAAAAAAAAAAAATTAGTAATTAGTATCCCTCAGCAGTTCAAGAAATGGAGATTAATAATAATTTATATCTTCTTATCAGGATCATCTGTATGGTCTGAGATAAATAATATTCTCTTTTGTCTCTAGCTGCTTCATTCAGTTGCTACCTAGGTAACATAGTTGGAAGCTACTTAAAGAATAGGAGGGAAGACTTTATACTTAATCAAATTACTTTCCTCCTAATAACAGGAATTGCTGCTTTACAGATTTACATTGTAGTCTATAGTAAGTGCTGCTCCCTGGAATCAGGCAGCATTGTGCCTCTGCTAAATCTAGCTGTGATAAGTACAGGGAATAGGAACTGTGGTGTGATGTGTTAGGTTGAAGGAAGGATCCCTATGCAGTTTTGAAAAAAATGGGACTCTGAAAGATTAGCCCTGGGTTGGCCAGGCGCCCCCAACACTTTGGGAGGCCGAGGTGGGCTGATCACAAGGTCAGGAGTTTGAGACCAGCCTGGCCAACATGGTGAAACCCTATCTCTACTAAAAATACAAAAATTAGCCGAGTGCTTGTAATCCCAGCTACTCAGGAGGCTGAGGCAGGAGAAATCACGTGAAACCAGAAGGCAGAGGTTGCGGTGAGCTGACACTGTGCCACTGCACTCCAGCCTGGGCAACAAGAGCTTAACTGTCTCAAAAAAAAAAAAAATGATTAGCCCTGGGTAAAGTGCCATATGGGGAATTTGGGCAGTCAGAGAGCACATCAGTCCTGAATGGAATAGGGGGACATGGTATCAAAGTCAGTAACAGATAAATCTCAAAAACATAATGTTGAGCAAGAGAAAACAGACACATCAAGTACATACTGTTTGATTGATTTATACAAAGGTTAAAAATGGGCAAAACCTGGCTGGGTGCAGTGGCTCACACCTGTAATCCAAACACTTTGGGAGGCTGAGGCAGGTGGATCATGAGGTCAGGAGTTCAAGACCAGTCTGACCAAGATGGTGAAACCCCATCTCTATTAAAAATACAAAAATTAGCCAGGTGTGGTGGCAGGCGCCTGTAATCCCAGCTAATGAGGAGACTGAGGCAAGAGAATCGCTTTAACCTGGGTGGCAGAGGTTGCAGTGAGCTGAGATCATACCACTGCACTCCAGCCTGGGTGACAGAGTGAGACTTTGTCTCAAAAAAACACAAAAAGAAAAACAAATGGGCAAAACCCATCTGCAGGATTAGAAGTCAGGATATAGTTACCCTTGTGGAAGGGAATGGGTAGTTACTGGAAGGAGGGCATAAAGGGGGGCTGTTGGGATGCTGGTGATTCTATTTGTTGATCTGGTTGTTGGGTATGTTATGTTTGTGAATATTAATTGAGCTACACACTTACATCCTGTGTAATTTTCTGTATGCATGTTATACTTTAATATTACGTTAAAAAAGAAAAGAAAATGTTTGTAGTAGGTCAATTCTGCATATATGGAGGTCATGCCTAATTACCTATAGTTGGGAATTGGATAAATAAGAACTGGTTAAATTGTGTTATGTTCCCCATACTCCTGGAGAACATTGTATCACTATTTTTTCTCTTTTTTTCTTTTTTGAGACAAGGTTTCACTCTGTTGCCCAGGCCAAAGTGCAGTGGTGCTATCACGGCTTACTGAAGCCTCAACCTCTTGGGCTCAAGTGATCCTCCCACCTCAGCCTCCTGAGTAGCTGGGACTACAGGTGTGCATCACCATGCCTGGCTAATTTTTTATTTTTTGTAGAGATGGGGTCTTGCTCTGTTCCCCAGGCTTGTCTTTAACTCCTGGGCTCAGTTGATCCACTTCCCTCGGCCTTTCAAAGTGCTGGGATTACTGGAGTGAGCTACCACAGCTGGCCCTATATTGCTGTTTTTGAGAATGAATAATTCTATATGTACTAATATGGAGCTGTTATTAAATGAATAAATGAATTTTCAGATTATATATTCCATTTATAGGAAAACGAAACACTATGTACATATGCTCATATATACATAGAAAATACCTGGAGGTACACAAACTAAATAATGAACAGTAGTTAGCCTTGAGGATTGGTTTATGGGTAGTGTGACTAACTGGGGAACATTGAACTTTTACGTGATGTTCTTTTATACCACTATATTTCTTTTTTTTTCTTTTTTTTTACTGTGAGCATGTATTACTCTTATAACAAAACTAATTTAAAAAGTAAATTGCAACTGCTATTTTAAAAAGGCAAGTAGATTGGGAGAAGTAATGTTGTTATCCAGGTAAAATCTCCAAAGTGTTATTAAAAGAAGAAAAGGAATTGTGGGAGAAATTAGAGCCTCCCAAGAGGAGTTAAGAAGAGTTCATATAGTTCTACCTTACTTCACCCCAGAGGATGAGGCAGATTTTAATGAGCTTCTGAAAACAAAGTGATTGTAGACACTTAATGTAAAGTATAACTGAATTGCCTCTCTAATTCTTTCAGTTGATCCCGAGTACCAGAAGGAAGCAGAACAGAGACATCGAGAATTGGCAACTAAAGCTGGAGGATTTAATGACTTTGCAACTTTAGCTGTCATCTTTGAACAATGCAAATCAAGGTATGTAAGGTAGTCCTTTGTATAGAAAATGTCAATTTGATGTATAGTTCCAATATGTACTTATTATGTGGCTTGTGACACTAAGGTTCAGTGAAGATGATATTGACCTCAAGGTATTTTGAATTTCAGTGAAATTATCTATGTCAGATGACTGTTGCTTAGTAGGCATTTGGTATATGATATTGATTCTTTTCTTTTCTCCTCAAACCTTTCCTGAAAATGACCTTATAGAATTTTGCTTCTATGTAAGTGGCCTAGATTAAAAAATGATTGGATATTTGTTAATGCATATGTATAAGTAAAGAAATCCATTCACTAATTATATTTTAATGTAGTCATTAATTTAATTGTTTTTTTCAAATTTTCTAAAATACTTCTTTAGTACTTGGACAGGTCTCCTAAAGGAACTGATGGTTGGTTATGGGTTTACACTTTTGTAATAGAAATGAGAATGTTAGATTGTCTTTTACTTAGAGAAGATATTTTAAAGATACGAGTTTTTTGTTTTGCAGTGGAGCTCCAGCTTCATGGTGCCAAAAACACTGGATTCACTGGAGGTGCTTATTTTCTGCATTTCGTGTGGAAGCCCAACTTCGAGAACTAATCAGGAAGCTTAAACAGGTGATTGCCATAATGGTTTTTTTTCTTGAGTAGCATTTTGGACCTACATATTTCATACTGAATTTTCAGTGATGTACATTACCACCCTTTCTTCACTACCAGCCTTCCTTTCTGTTTGTTTCTGTGTATAGCCATCTCCCTGACCCCATGAAAGATTCCTAGTAGTAATAAAAGAATTGTATCTGCAGAATTGAAGATATTTAAAAATTGCTTTCCTGATACATAATTGACATGCAATAACCAACACATATTTAAGGTACTCACTTTGATGAGTTTTGACATTTGCATAAAACAGCTATCAAGATAATGGAACATATCCAACTTCTCCCTCAGTTTTCTCATTTTCTTTTTTTTTTTATTTTTGAGATGGAGTCTCACTCTGACCCCCAAGCTGGAATGCAGTGGCCCAATCTCAGCTAACTGCAACCTCTGCCTACCAGGTTCAAGCGATTCTCCTGCCTCAGCCTCCCAAGTAGCTGGGATTACAGGCTTGCATCACCACACCCAGCTAATTTTTGTATTTTTATTAAAGATGGGGTTTCACCATGTTGGCCAGGCTGGTCTCAAACTCCTGACCTCAGGTGATTCACCTTGAGGATTACAGGCATGAGCCACTGTGCCTGGCCTCTTTCCCTTTTATAATCCATTTGTCTCACTTCCCAGAACCTCCCCCGCTTACCCAGGTAACCACTGATCTGCTTTATGTCATTATACAGTAAGTCCTCACTTAACGTCATCAGTAGGATCTTGGAAACTGTGACTTTAAGCACAATGATATACAGCAGGCCCTAGAAAAATGTTGTTGTTTTTTTTTGGTAACAACGAACCTGACTTCAGAAAAGTGTTGTTTTATTCACCGCTGTTTTAACATTGATGAGGAAAAAAAATTATTTTAAAAATTTTGCTTAACGTTGCAGTTTCTATGGACTTATCATTGATATTGAGTACTTGACTCCAGCCTGGGTGACAGCGTAAGACCCTGACTCAAAACAAAACCAAAAAACCTACTCATTCTCTTCTTTCTCCAGCCTCTGGAAACCACTGTTATACTTTCTCTGTTTCATTATGAATGTTTTCTATTTGCCTTATCTTCAAGTTCATTAATCTTTTCTCCTGCAATGTTTAATCTGTCATGAATCCCATCTAGTATATTTGTCATCTCAGGTGTTGTATTTTTATCTCTATATGTTGGATTTCAGTCTTTAAAATTTTTACATTTTACTTTTCAGGTCTCTACTTTTTGAACATACATAATCCAGCTATACAAATAATTATATAATGGAATATAATTAAATCTGTGTCCGTTCTAGGTTGATTTTAATTTATTGATGTCCTCATTTATGGATTGTATTTTTTTTTGCTTTTTTACTTCATACCTGATAATTTTTCAGTGGATGCTAAACATTGTGAATGTCACCTTGTTGGGGACTGGATATTTTTGTGTTCTAGTTACTTGGAAATGTTTTGATCTTTTTGGGTGTTGCTTGCATCATTTGATAGGTGGGATCAGAGCAGCACTTAGTGCAGGGCTAGTTATTCCCCTCTACTGAGGCAAGACACATCTGAGTACTCTTCCTAAAATCACATGAATTATTGTAGTGTAGTATTCTCATGTAGCTTATAGGAACAGGCGCTATTACTAGCCCTGTGAAAACACCATGCCATTACTTCTTATCCTTTTAAGAGGTTCTTTTCTTGAGCTGGTAGTTTCCTCAGATTCATGCGCTAATCAATACTTCACAGAACACTTGCGGAGGACCCTTTGCATCTCTCTGGAGTTGTGTCTTTCTGCAGTTCTCTTCTCTCCTGAACTCTTGTTCTGTGAATTCCAGCCACCTTGGTCTTCCTGGACTCCCAGCTCTGTCTCCCTAACCCAGGGAGTTCTCTGGATTCCATTTGAGTTTTACTTCCCTGTACCTTGGTCTGCAGTCTTTCTCAAGGCTGAAGTTGGGGCAGTTTTGGGGCATACTGCATTTATTTCCTGTCTCTGGAGTCAGTGTCCTTTATTGCCTGATATTACAGTGTTTTGGAAATCATTATTTCATATATTTTGTCCATTTTTTTTTCTGTTTTCAGGTAGAAGGGCAAATCTGGTCCCTTTTACTCTATGTTTGGCAGAAACAGAAGTCTTTAGAAATGTGGATTTTTCAAAATAAAAGATTATTTCAAATTGTGCTATGAGATTTACCACTCTCTATATATTCTTTTTACAGCAAAGTGATTTCCCAAGAGAGACCTTTGAAGGCCCTAAACATGAAGTACTACGAAGATGTCTCTGTGCAGGATATTTCAAAAATGTAGCTCGAAGGTAAGCAATAAGAACTTGAGAGATGGATCAAGATGAATACTGTATTTGACTAACTACAATATTGGACTATTTAATAATAATCATTGAAGATTTGATTTAAGCTCTGTGATGATTATGACATCAATTACAATGACCAGGGAGAGCTGCGGTGGCTCAGAGTGTGGTATTAGAGCTCAAGCAGGATAGGAGGGGTGTGTTTTTAGGGTGGCTGTTCAGCATGGGTTATCTTCACTTAAGGCAAGTAACAAGAGTTTTCTTGCAGAGGGGTGGCCCTGTGTATAATGTGACAGCCAGGTAGGTTGAGCATGGTATACCTGAGAAAGGGTAGCTTGGCATGGAGTGTTAGGGCTTGAGCAAGGTGGGGAGGGATTATTTGGTTTGGGGTAGCCGTCTGAGTGTAGTGAGGAAGGCATTTTTTTTTTTTTTTTGAGACGGAGTTTCGCTCTTGTTGCCCAGGCTGGAAACCTCCACCTTCCGGGTTCAAGCCATTTTCCTGCCTCAGCCTCCCGAGTAGCTGGGATTACAGGCATGCGCCACTATGCCCAGCTAATTTTGTATTTTTAATAGAAACAAGGTTTCTCCATGTTGGTCAGGCTGGTCTCTAACTCCTGACCTCAAGTGATCCACCCGACTCAGCCTCCCAAAGTGCTGGGATTACAGGCACGAGCCACCGCACCCAGCTGGAAGGCATCTTTATAGAGAAAGGGATAACTTTGGTGGTGATGGAGATTCATTATATACAGAGGAATTGGTCACATAACTATGAGTGATAATGGTGAAGGGAATTAAAAATACTGAAAGTGAGAAAATGAGAATGATCTCTGTGCTGCTGGATTGAAATTTCAGTGTATCATTATGAAGTTAGGGGTTTCAATTTAGATGGATGCATGGACGGACACTGGAATAAAAATAGATGTTAGTGTGTATATATGTAATGTATTTATATGTATGCAAATATTTATATGTATATATGTGCTATCTCTGAGAGGGACTGAAACAGCAGCTCCCAGTCCCTCTATTCACTGCAATAACAATGAATAGACATAGTGCCCAGATCTTGGGACATACATCTGCCACTTAAATAAATCAGGGCTCTTTGGAGAAATGGGGCTGGGAAAGTGAAAGATGAGCCCAGAACATCTTATTTTGCCAGCAAGCAAAGAAGTGATTAACAAAGGTTGAGGCCATGTCAGAAGAACATAGGAGCCAGCATGAAGAGGCCCCAACTGATCAAATATGAGACACTTTAAGCATCAAAATAAGTAATGATAGTAGTAGATTATTATGTACTTAATAAAATGTGAAATCATGTGTCTATCATGGTATAAATTAATAAATGAGTAAATTAAAAGCTTAATGAGAAATGGAATTGTTTACAAGTACCTCTCCGTAAAATTTTTGTTAATTACACAAGCAAAAAGTAACTTTAAAGTGTAGAATCCTGGCATATGCTACCAAAATCAAGCATCAAAGTGAACATAATGAAATAAATCAAAATCATGTTCTTCTCGATAGGATACAATGAGGAAAACACAGCATTATGTCTGTGACGGACATACCACACAGTAACTAGCCTTGACATCTTTTTTTTTTTTTTTGAGACGGAGTTTCACTCTTATTACCCAGGCTGGAGTGCAATGGCACGATCTTGGCTCACTGCAACCTCCCCCTCCTGGGTTCAAGCAATTCTCCTGCCTCAGCCTCCCGAGTAGCTGGGACTACAGGCATGTGCCACCACGCCCAGCTAATTTTTGTATTTTTAGTAGGAGATAGGGTTTCACTGTGTTGGCCAAGATGGTCTCGATCTCTTGGTCTCGATCTCTTGACCTCATGATCCGCCCGCCTCGGCCTCCCAAAGTGCTGGGATTATAGGCATGAGCCACCGCGCCCGGCTAGCCTTGACATCTTTAAAGGTGCCAAGATCATGAAAGTCAAAGACTGAGGAAGTATTCCAGAATGAAGGAGACCAAAGGGACATGAAAAAGGCAGTGTATGATTCTGAATTATATCCTTTTGCTATAAAGGATATTATTAAGACATTTGGTGAAATGACAGTGGGGTCTAAGGATAAGATGTTAGTAATGTATCAGTGTTAATTTCCTGGTTTTGATGGTTATAGTCATGTTGGAAAATGTTCTTGATTGTTCATTGTAGGAAGTGCACACTCAAGTATTTGGGGATAATGGGGCATTAGGTTGGCAGCTTACTCTCAAATGATTCAGGTAAAAAAGACTTTTTTACTTGCAACTTTTCTGTAAATTTGATTGTTTTACACTATTAAAAATATGGTATGTCTTGGTTACCCGCTGTGTGCCAAATTGGGCAGGTACTAAAGATAGAAAGGTAGAGTAACATGAGTCCTTACATCATTCTTGATGATGCCTGAAATCTAATGGAGGATACAGATATATAAGTGAATAACTGCAATGCAGTTTGATGTGGGTTATACTATGAATATATACAAAGTACTATAGGAAATTATGACAAATGAACTAGGGTTATTATTTCGACAAATTTTTTAGAATGACATTTAGGAAGGGAAATGTGGAAGAAAATACGTTAAGGGCATGAATTGGAAAAATGATAGATGAACTAATTGTCAAGTTTTAGAATAGTGATAAAAATCACCTATCCTTTTAAAAAGAGATGCAGTGTAAGATAACATAAAGAAACCATATTTAAGTCAGAAGAACCATTTAGGACTTGGTTTTACCATGCATTAGCTCTGTGATCTTGAAAAGTCTAGCTAATTTATTTGAGTTTCAGTTTTGACCTTTTAATAAAATTCCTGGCTCTCAAAGCTCATAGATTATTGTTAATATTACTACTGATTGCTTATACCTGATTGTAGTGACTTATACCTAATTGTAGTGACTGTTTAACTTGAATAATTAATTTAAGATGAATTGGTAGAGAGGTTGTAGTAACAATTGAATAAATGTAAACCTCTGCTTATAATGCTCTTTGTAGTAGAACATACTGCAATTGTTCATTGCTGAACTTAATGCTCTATTTACTTCATTGCTTTACCGTTCTAGTCTTTATCATTTTGTTTTTCCTGTTTACAGATCTGTTGGGAGAACGTTTTGCACAATGGATGGGCGTGGAAGCCCAGTTCACATTCATCCTTCCTCAGCAGTAAGTGCTTTATTTTTAATAAAGGGAAGAAATTTGTAAAGGTGTAGAAATAAATAATATATAAATGTCTTTGACTTTTCACTTTGGGGTTAAATTTGCATATATCTATATTACATAGATCTATAAGGGTATTGGTTGGCTTATGCTTCTTGTTTGAAGAAGACAGGAATTAATTGAGAAGAGCTTGAAAAAAAGGAAAAAAAAAGAGTTTGGACTATTTGGTTGGTCTAATGTGAAATAGGACAGGTTATTGAGTTTATCATTCTTAAAAGAAATGTTTTATATAGCTTCATGAACAGGAAACCAAACTTGAATGGATCATTTTTCATGAGGTATTGGTTACCACCAAAGTCTACGCAAGAATTGTATGCCCAATCCGTTATGAATGGGTAAGAGACTTGTTACCCAAGTTGCATGAATTTAATGCACATGATTTGAGCAGTGTGGCCCGACGTGAAGTGAGAGAAGATGCAAGAAGGAGATGGACAAATAAAGAAAATGTAAAGCAGCTAAAGGGTGAGTAAATCGTTTGTTCTACTCTTAACCACTATGCCATAGTGCTTCCCACTAGTGCTTTACTATTTTTCTTTATAAAAATGTTGTGACCGACCTGGGCAATGTGGTGAGACCCCATCTCTTAAAAAATAAAAGTTAAAAAAAAATTAGCCAGGCATGTTGGTGTGCACCTGTAGTCCAAGTGACTTGGGAGGCTGAAGCAGGAGGATCACTTGAACCCAGGAGTTTGAGGCTGCAGTAACTGTGATTTCACCAGTGCATTCCCGCCTGGGGGTGATAGAGTGAGACGCTGTCTCTAAAAAAAACAGAATTTATCATTTATGCATTATTAACTCAGAATCCCCTTTGTTTCCAAGGGGCTTTTTCTACAAAATATTAGGACCCTGGCTGGGAGGCATAAATAGTTGTGGTACGGAAATAGAACAGAAAGTTTAATTATCAGCTTGCATATACACAAAACGCTTTTAAGTAAAGCTTTTTGAGGCTGAATGATGAAGCATATTGTATTTTCTTTATTTGACGTCATTGGAAAATAGAATGGTGAAGAGTTTTGCCCAAAAAAATCATAGAAAAGTCTTTAGAAATGTTAGCCACTAGGTATTTTATTACAGTGTTACAACACTGTGCCACGTGCCTGAATGAGGGTCAGTTTTTCTGACGCATTGGCCTTGGTGCTCTTAATTTTGTAACCATAGACTACATTGCTTTTGAAAGGGCAAAATTTATTTTTCTCTTTATTCTTTTTGCTTTGTTAATGTTGAAAAATCAGGGCTTCTCTTTCTCTTAACACTTCCAGTACTGAATCTCAAAGCTAAGCTTTATTGGATTAATTTGTAATGTTTTCAGATGGAATATCAAAAGATGTCCTAAAGAAAATGCAAAGAAGAAATGATGACAAATCCATATCTGATGCACGGGCTCGTTTCCTTGAGAGAAAGCAGCAGAGGACCCAGGACCACAGTGATACACGGAAAGAAACAGGCTAAGGTGGTGAACCCTCCAATTCAGGAAGTAGGAAAAGCAGCCAGGAAATGTGCTTCTACTTTGCCAGTTATTTCAGACAGCACTACCAAGAGGAAGTGGTCAGCACTTGTTATTGGCATATGAACTAAAAGCAAATCAAAGCTCATAAATCAAAGCTCATCAGTTCCCATAAATGCAATTGTCAAAGGAAAGATTGCGTTGCCATAGTCATAAGCAATGATACATGAAACCAATGAAAGACAGTACATGTAATATTTTCCTCAGTGCAATTTTGCTGGCCTTAACTGGTATCAAACGCTGTCATTGAGATGTTTTCAGAGAACATTGAGTTGTGTTTAATCAGCGTGTACTCCATTTGCATTGAAGCATTAAAAATTATTTTCCTTAAATCTCTTTAAGGCCTTCTTGTCGCTATTAGAATAGTGCTTTATCAGGTATGTGACCATTTCTTTCAGAAGGCTGAACATAAGAGGTTTCTACTCAGCAATACTTAAATGTCTAACTGTTTAATTGCTACAGAGCTTTATAGATATTTAGAGAAAAGACTTAATCAATTAGTAAATAAAATTGCCTATGGCAGGATTCTTTCTTGAATTAATATTAATCCTTAAATTGATTTTTTCTGGGATTATACAAATTCCTTTTTATATAAAAGTATATTGTTTAAAACAGTAGCTATAGCCATTAACCAAAGGACAGATGATATATATATATACATATATATATATGAGTTCTTTTTTAGCCATACCTACGTACTTATATCGGCACCATGTATGTAGGTGTGATAGTGCTTTCAAACAGACCCTCCACCTGGCCTACTCTGTTATTTCCAGCTGCTTGGGTAGGGCCATTTAACTTCCATTATGCCAGACTTGGGATGGGATTTTCAAAGCAGGCAACACTATTTCATTGTGTTTCAAATTGGAACCTTGAGGCTAGTTAGTATCACACTCAGGCCACACTCAGCACTTGCCCACTCTTGTTTACTGCCTTGTATTCTAGTTATTTGTGTATTTGTCTCCCTCACTAGATTATACGCTCCTTGTGGGCAGGGACTATGTCTCTTTTCATCTTTGTATCTTTCATGCATCTGGCATAGTGCTTTGCACATAGTAGTCACTCAATGTTTGTTAAATAAAGCTATTAGTGTCATTAAAATTCAAAAAGACAGTATAGTGTGTGTTTTTAGATATTTTGTGTAAAAGTTAAGAATCTAAATTTTTTATAGGTAACTAAACTCTTCCAGTTATTTCCTTTGGAATCTAGTTTTATGTTCAATAATAGAAATTTGAAATGTTTATCAAAAATCATAAGGACCCAAATTCATGTATTTGTCCCTAAAATAAGGTGAGTGATAGTTTCTCCAAACCTTTCCAGTGTTTTAGTTTGTTAATTTTTATCTGTAGTGCTCTAGACACTGTTATTAACACATATTAATAATTTAGTTCTGTCTCTTTCTCTTCTCAGGTGTATTGTATAATGGCATTTCCTTAGATGTGGTGGGAGTGTGTGTGGATTCTTGGAATGAAAGCTCTTCTAGTTTAGTAAATATTAAGCACACATTCTGAATCTACATCTCACACTCTTATCAGTTGTTTCAGTTAATGTCCTTTATGGCATTTTTCCCTAGTTCAAGATTTAGTCTAGGATCATGTATTGTATTTAGTCTCTTTTAATCTGGAAAAAGTCCTCAGTCCTTGTCTTTGACACATTAACATTTTAAAATAATATAGGCTAGTTACTTTATAGAATGGTCTCAATTTGGGTTTCTCCAATGTTTCTTCATGGCTATGCATTTTTAACTGGAATACTGCATAAGGAATAGTGTCTTTCAGGATATCACATCTGGAAGTACGTGACATTTGCCCCTTACTGATGGTATTAACTTTGATTACTTATTAGGGTGCTTTTAAAATTATTTCAATGTAGTTATCCTTATAATTCATAAATAATTTTAGGGAGAGATACTTTGGCGTTATATAAAGTATTTTGTTCCTTATAAAATATGACATTTTGGATTTATCATCAATTGATTATTCTTGTCTGAATCCATTTTATTCTTATGGCTGCAAAATGGTAATTTTTTTTTCTAATTCTTTTCTATATTTGTTGGTATTATATTGTAAGGAAGAGTTTTCCTTGAAGGATGAATGTCTGATAAACGGGTGGGTGCTAAGAAGAGCATGGATCAAGACAGAGAATTACTTATGGAAACCCCAGGGGGTGTTTGAGATGGTGGCAAACAGTTGAGTTTACTTGGTGGATAGAATATATATAGCAGAGTAGTTGGCTGAAAATGTTGAGGTCAGATTATAGAAAGCTTTGAAAACCAATCTATGGAATTTGGAATAATTTTATAGATTTGTCAGAAGGGAAGGACATCATTACAGTTTTGGGATAATCATGACTGATACTGATAAAAAGTTTCTGTTTTTCGGTTCGCGTTGAGAAGACTGTGAGAGTAATAGTATCAAGGGAATGCTGGAATTAGTTAAGGCAAGAATGTGGAAGCAGCCTTGGAGGAAAGGTGGTTTTTATGGAGGAGTTTGTTCTTAAAAGAATGTGAATACACCTTCAAGTTACTAAATGAAACAAAACAAAATGAAAAACAAATGTTATAATAGAAAAATGGGCAAAGGACATGGTCGGTCCTTTTATAAAAGGGGGAACAGGAAGGAAGGGTCAATAAATAAGACAATGAACCTAACTTGTAATTAGGGAGATGCCATTAATTTCCATTATATTAGCAATAATTAATACTCCTCGAAAGTGTTGGTGATGAAGAATAAATTATTCTTGTTTAATTAATTTATTTATTTTTCATACAGCTCTGTTGCCCAGGCTGGAGTACAGCATGATCACGGCTCACTACTTCCTTGACCTCCTAGGCTCAAGCAATCCTCCCACCTTAGACTCCTGAGTAGCTGAGAGTACATGTGTTGCCGACACACCTAGCTAATTGTTTTAAAATTCATTTGTTGTAGAGATGAGGTGTCACTAAGTTGCTCAGGCTGGGTCTCCAACTCCTGGGCTCAAATGGCCTACCAAAATCCTGGGATTACAGGTATGAGCCACCATGCCCAGCCAGGTCTTATTTTAGACAACATTTTGGCAATATCTAGTAAAGTTGAAGCTGTGTACAACCTGATACCTAGTAAGTCCACCTCTAGACTTAGGTGGTTTTGAACAGGGTATCACAGCTGGAGGTATATGGCATTTGCCCCTTATTGGTGATACTAATTTTGATTACTTAGGGTGGATCCAGTAAGTACACATTTAGACATAGGGGTTTCTCTAGACTAGGAGCTCTGAGACTCTATACAATATACTGTGCCTCATAAAATTGGACTCCTATAGATTTAGCATTAATTGCTGATGATAAATACATTTAAAAAGTTAAATACAGCATTCATTGCAATGTGAAATACACCATTGTTTCTAATAGAAAAAATCTGAAAACAGCACATATATATTGCTACCAGTAGGGAAAAAATTTAGTAAATTGTGATGTGTTCTTACTGTTGAATTCTACAGCAGTGAAAGTGATTTTCGAAGTTCTTGATGTATACTCCTATTTAGCAGGACAGATGAACCAGTTCATATTCCAACCAGCAATATATGAAAATGCCAGTCTTACTACACCTCATACTACCTCAGTCTTCTAATTGTTGACAAAAAGGTGCCTCATTATCTTAATTTACATATTTAGATATTTAATGCTTTTTCCATATGTTCACACTGTAGGGAATAATAAAATTACCTGATTTAGGCAAGGCATGGTGGCTCATGCCTGTAATCCCAGCACTTTGGGAGGCCAAGGTGGACAGATCACGAGGTCACAAGAGATTGAGACCAGCCTGGCCAACGTGGTGAAACCTTGTCTCAACTAAAAATAGAAAAATTAGCTGGGTTTGCTGACACACACCTGCAATCTCAGCTACTCAGGAGGCTGAGGCAGGAGAATTGCTTGAGCCCCAGAGGCAGAGGTTGCCGTGAGCCGAGATTATGCCACTGCACTCCAGCCTGGCAACAGACTGTCTTAAAAAAAAAAATTATCTGATTTGAATTTGATAAGCCAGATAGTAAATATTTTAGGCTTTCTGGCCATATAATCTCTGTTGCAGTTACTCTGATGTTGTTGTATGAAAGCCACAACAGACAGTACATAAATGAATATCACTGTGTTCCAATAAAACTATGGAGAATGAAATTCGAATTTCACATGTCAGGAAATACAGTCAGCCCCCTGTATGTAGGGGCTCAGTATCTGGGGTTCCATATCCACAGATTCAACCAACCCCAGATTAAAAATATTCCAAAGAAAATCCAATAAAAATAATACAATAATGAAAGATAATATGAAGAAAAAACAACAGAGTATAATAACTTTATATTAGGTATTATAAGTAATCTAGATATGTAAAGTATACAGGATAATGTACATAGGTTATATGCAGATACTACCCATTTTATATGAGAAACTTCAGCATCAGCCAGATTTTGGTATCCTCAGGGGGAAGTCCTGGAACCAAACCCCAGCTGATACTGAGGGATGACTGTATTATTATTTTGATTTCAGGTTTTTTTTCTTTGAAATGGAGTCTTACTCTTGCCCAGGCTGGAGTGCAGTGTCGCAATCTCGGCTCACTGCAACCTCCGCCTTCCAGGTTCAAGTGATTCTCCTGCCTCAGCTTCCTGAATAGCTGGATTACAGGCATGTGCCACCACACCCAGCTAATTTTTGTATTTTTAGTATAGACAGGGTTTCCCATGTTGGCCAGGATGATCTCAGAACTTCTGACCTCAAGTGATCCGCCTGCCTTGGTCTCCCAAAGTGCCGAGATTACAGGCATGAGCCACTGTGCCCAGCCAATTTCAGTTCTTTACCACTTATACTTGAGTCTAGAAAATATTGGGAATGTACTTTTTACATTCCCAGTATAACTTAAATGATCATTTCATTTGCAAGAAAATGTCTTAATGAAATGTCTTATTTTTCTGGCTTTTACTTTTTCTTCATAGTAGAATTGACAGGACTGGGCATAATATCAAGGAATCAATAAATTTAAATAGTAATCTTTATTCTCCCAAAGATTTTTAAAGTAATCCTTATTACTTGTTAGTTGTTCCTTTAAACTTAATATATGAATAATATAAAATTCCCTTGTGGAACTGTTAAAATATTTTTCAAAGAATGATTAGTCACATTCCTTGTCCAGATAAAATCCACATATTTTTCTCACCTAAAAATATTATTACTTTCTTCTCAGCTGAAACATAGGAAATGAGATGAGTGAACCCAAAATATAGCCCAGCACCTAGTTTGGTACTTTGTATATGGGATGTATTTATAAAGTTGCCTAGGCTTCAAATTAGATGGGTGGTGTAATCAATAGATGCTTTAATAGCAGGAGAAGTAAGGTAGATGGACTTTTTTTTTTTGAGACGGAGTCTCATTCTGTCACCCAGGCTGGAGTGCAGTGGCGCCATCTCAGCTCACTGCAATCTCCACCTCCCGGGTTCAACCAATTCTGCCTCAGCCTCCCAAGTAGCTGGGACTGCCTGCCACCACGCCCAACTAATTTTTGTATTTGTAGTAAAGATGAGGTTTCACCACGTTGGCCAAGCTGGTCTTGAACTTCTGACCTCAAATGATCCACCCACCTCGGCCTCCCAAAGTGCTGGGATTATAGGCATGAGCCACCGTGCCTGACCAGTAAATGGATTTTAAGCTGAGTTTTTGAGGGAAGAGTAGGACCTGGACTGAAACAAAAAGGGAGACAGAATTTGTGTGGTTGGAGAGAGGAACCAGATTTAAACAATGGAAAGAAACTGGTGTCACTTTCAGAAGGATATTTTGGAAGGGTTTTGCAATGTCTAGTCTGTAGATTGGGTTAACACTAATAGGTCAAATGGAGAATAATCTGACTGTCACTCATTCCTACAGATAGAAAAATTTAAAAGTAGATTGGGCTTGGATTTTCTTTTTATCATGTGCCATTGTGTACTTGTCTGCTACTTCATTTAGTTCCCTTTTTTAAAAATGGAATTTTTACCACTTCTGTGCAAAGGTTAACATTTTTAAAAAATAAATTCATTTAAAAATGGAATTTTTAAGCCTTCCTCAGTAATGAGTATAATCTTATCTCTACATCTGATCTGGTGGGTCAACTATATAGTAACTAAAATAGACTGTAAGAGCTGTCTTCATCAGGTTAGTTTTTATTTTCACCATGCACGTAGAATGCTTTATATTGTAGTCCATCCTTATCTGAGATTCCATTTTCTGATGTTTCAGTTACCTGTGTCCAGCTGTATCCAAAAATAGGTGACTATGATCTATTTTGAGATAGACAACATTCACATAACTTTTATTATAGTACATTGTTATACTTGTACCATTTTTATTGTTAATATCTTACCGTGCCTTATTTTATTTATTTAATTATATATATATTTTTAAGACAGAGTTTCGCTCTTATTGCCCGGGTGGAGTGCAATGGCGCGATCTTGGCTCACCACAACCTTTGCCTTCTGGATTCAAGCGATTCTCCTGCCTCAGCCTCCCAAGTAGCTGGGATAACAGGCGCACACCACCATGCCCAGCTAATTTTTTGTACTTTATTAGTAGAGACAGGGTTTCTCCACGTTGGTCAGGCTGGTCTCCAACTCCCAACCTCAGGTGATCTGCCCACCTCAGCCTCCCAAAGTGCTGGGATTACAGGTGTGGGCCATGATGCCCAGCTACTGTGCCTAATTTATAAGTTAAACTTTATTATAGGCATATATGTATAGAAAAAACATAGTGTATACTATATAGGGTTCAGTATTGGCTGCGGTTTTAGGCATCCTCTGGAGAGGTCTTGGAGTATATCCCTTGTGGATAATGGGGAACCACATATTTGAGTGGTTGGTGGACTTAATCTAAGGAGACTTTTTCTTATATATAATATATAATATATACATAATATATATATTATATATATATATATATATATATATATTTTTTTTTTTTTTTAAGATGCAGTTTCACCATGTTGGCCAGGCTGGTCTTGAACTCCTGACCTCAGGTGATCTGCCTGCCTTGGCCTCCAAAGTGCTTGGATTACAGGCATGAGCCACCATGCCCAGCTGAGGAGACTTTTTCATGACTCTTGGTGCTAACAAGGTTGGCTCAGAAAAGAAAAACAATTTATGTCAATAAATCTAAGGTAGGCTTATATAAATGCTGCATACTTTTCATCATTGGAGTTTATGGAATGAACAGTAGTTGTATGGTTCTATACTGTACAACATTAAACTCAGTTATTTGGAATATGAGCAACCAGGAAAAGAAAATAACCAGATATTTGGTTTGATTTACATGTAATCTACTTTTAATAGTCATGACAGGATGAGGTATGGCATTTTAAAGTAATTCCTAGTGTATCCTAGGTTTGGTACATACTGAGATTAGGCTACATTTGCAGTAGTACTATACAACAACTGTTCACATGAATCTGAGGCCTTTAAGGTTCAGAATTGCTCTCCCTATTTCAACTGTTTTTTTCAAAAAAGGCTTTACAAAAGAATTTAACATTATTTAATTTTACATTGTAGGTACTGGAAAATATTTGAAGAAATTAATTATAATTCCTTTATACTTTATTATTGTTAACCAAAACTTTACCAAATCTCAGTCCTTAGCTATTCTGTTGTGAAGAAGTGAGAGTTTACTACCATTAATAAGGCTGTAGATGTACATTGCTACTGGCAGAACTATCCCTGGAGTGTGACAAAACTTTAAAATTCTCAAGGGAACATATCTGTGGGTCATGCTTTGCTTTGAACTGGAGACAGTAGTAACTCTAGGAGGTGAACACAGAATGTTCTAGATTTTATTGTTATCCATGGTACATTATATTTCTATATATAGAAATAGAAATTGCCCATAACAATTATTCCCACACTTCACCCTCACTGCCTCTTCATTCTATAGATGCTCTCAAGCTTCTTGTGACTTTTGTCACAAGATGTTGTGACATGGCATCTGTCTCCCTATTAATCAGCAGGGTTAAATGCCTTCTGGATTTTTCTGTCCAGTGTTCTGTGAATTGCTCTTTGTAAACCAGCTTTTTTTTTCTTTTTGAGATGGAGTCTTGCTCGATTGCCCAGGCTGGAGTGCAGTGGCACACTGTAGAGCGGCAAATGAAGACATATTTATCTGATCTTCCTTTAATACAAAATCCACTTAATAAACACTTTTCTTAAAAGTGCTATATAAAAGTATACTTATAATAGGAATGTTTCCTTTGTCTGGAATTGAAAGGGAAATAGGGGAGGCAGGGAGGTTCAAAAAATAAAAGGAATGGGAAATTGAAGGCATCCAGAAGCTTTTTTGTTTGAGACCGAGTCTTGCTCTGTCACCTAGGCTGGAGTACAGTGGTGTGATCTCGGTGGCTCCCTGCAACCTCCGCCTCCCAGGTTCAAGTGATTCTCCTGCCTCAGCCTCCCAAGTAGCTAGGATGACAGGCGCCTGCCACCACGCCCCAGCTAATTTTTATATATTTAGTAGAGACAGGGTTTCACCATGTTGGCCAGGCTGGTTCAATTCAAACTCCTGACTTCAGGTAATCCACCCACCTTGGCCTCCCAAAGTGCTGGGATTACAGGCATGAGCCACCACGCCGTGCCTAAACCAATTTTTATGAGATGACTTTTTAAGGTAATGTCATGAACCACTTCATTCCTCTGCCAGGATCTGATTTAGCCCTTCTAAAACATAGGTGGGCCCAATATACTGTGACCTGATTCCAGGTTGGATCCCCACAGAGCTAGTCTTTGCTTTTCACTTGGAACATGCCCCATGCTGATACAGAGTAAAGATTCACTATAGATCTTATTGCTATCCATGGTACATTGTAAAACTTGTCTAAATATGTAAAAGTTTAAAACAAGCCTGACCAGTGGATGATGTCAAGAGTATATACTCCCAAGAATGTTACAAAAAAAAAAAAAAGAGTATAAGTCAGGTACATGTCATAGTAAAATTAAAAGGCCATTAAAATTTTGTTCTTGCGGGGCTGGGCGTGGTGGCTCACGCCTGTAATCCCAGCACTTTGGGAGGCTGAGGCAGGCAGATCACCCGAGGTCAGGAGTTCAAGACCAGCCTAGCCAACATAGTGAAAACCCCATCTCTACTGAAAATACAAAAATTTCCCAGGTGGGTGGCTGGTGCCTGTAATCTCAGCTACTCAGGAGGCTGAGGCAGAATTGCTTGAACAGGAGGCAGAGGTTGCAGTGAGCCAAGATCACACCATTGCACTCTAGCTTGGATGACAAAAGCAAGACTCTGTCTCAAAAAAAAGGAAGAAAATTGTTCTTGCTTTGTAAATGCTGCTTTCATTTTTTCATTTTGGAGGGGGGAGCCTTGCCTATAGTCAGTGACTTGCACAGGGTCAAAACAGAGTGAGCGTTTGTTTACTGGCATTTGATAGGCTGTTCTTTATCTTGCATGAAAAGATAATGACCTAGCCAGTCTAATCCTGCTGGGATTCATATCAGTGGCCCCAGGGGGTTGAGATGCTTCAAAGCTGCTGTTCAAATGGCAAAACCAGGTATCTTACTTGGATAATACTGAACTATGTCTTTTATGGCTTTATTAGAATCTGAATTGTAAACATTTGGTAAAGTGGATTAAAGTTCTGCTTTAAAATTAATCTCTGAGTATGTGAGATATGCCTTTGTGACTTTTGCAATGCAGCAAATTCAAGCTGTTTTTAAAAAATCAAGTTTTTAAAAGGCAGGGGCATTAGTGCCAGGGCTGCTTGAAGATGAACAGCTATGGAGAAATCCAACAGTAAGAGGTGGTTTTTTTTTTGTTTTTTTTTTTTGAGATGTCATTCCATTGAGGGTAATATATATATATATCCTAGTTGTTGGCATAACATTAAAATTAGTGACAATATACAGGTTTCTTGTATAGGTTTTGAAAAACTAGCACTCCTCAAAATAACAGACCAAGCAATGTAGTTTTGCTAATGGCACTTGCTGTGACTCATGATCAGGACGAACTGTTGATAAGCATTATGACAAAAATAGCTTTAACTTCACCATTTATTTTATTAACATGGCTACCTTGCTAAAACATTTTCTGAAACCAAAAGCTAGGGTGATCATTCATAGCATTGTCTTTTAAAAGACTATATCATACTGCATCGTCAGAAAAAAACATTCTGGAAGCTGGGTGCAGTGGCTCACACCTGTAATCCCTGCACTTTGGGAGGCCGAGGCAGGCGGATCACGAGGTCAGGAGTTCAAGACCAGGCTGGCCAACACAGTGAAACCCCATCTCTACTAAAAATACAAAAATTAGCCGGGCATGGTAGCACAAACCTGTAATCCCAGCTATTCAGGAGGCTGAGGCAGGAGAATTGCTTGAACCTGGGAGGCAGAGATTGCGGTGAGCTGAGATCGAGCCACTGCACTCCAGCCTGGGCAACAGAGCAAGACTCTGTCTGAAAAAAAGAAAAAAAAAGAAAGAAAAAAACATTCTGGGTGTTGGATTTGCTTCCTGGTCTATTAGGTTATCTGTTCTCCCTTCTTAACTTAAGGTAATGTGTTATCTGTTCTCCCTTCTAACTTAAGGTAATGTGTGAAAACAGTGCCATTCAGATATTGCTTAGGTAACTCTTAACAGGGCCTCAGCCTTTGGGGTTTTTAAACCAGTGAAACTGCCTTTATACTGTTAGCAAGAAGATATCTCACATACTCTGTTAACATAGCTTCAGCTTTTGGGCTTTCTAAACCAGTGAAACTGCCTTTATACTGTTAGCAAGAACAGCGGACTCCCATTTAAAAAAACCTATTACCCTACTCAAATTATTCATCTTTAAAAAGGCATAGGGTTTGCTGGGGTTTTTTTTAATGTTTATCATCTTGACTTTTTTTTCCCTCTTGAAAATTTTTAGATTGATTTGAAGATCATTTCAAAATGATCCAGGATATCAAAATCTATTTTTCCTCTTCCTAAATTATTTCTCAAAACAATGTATTCATCAGATTTCTACATGCGATGACGTAGCAGTCACTAACAGAACCTCAGTGCACTTTTTGGTTAGGTATTCCACACCAAATAGCTAAAATCAACTGCTTTTGGGATTCTAAATGTACTTAAAGTTACAAGATCTGTATATAAATGCAAGACACATTAATAACTTAAATTTTGGCGGCCAATTCATGATACAGCTCTTTTATCTCCAGATTCTGAGACTGCAAATATAACTTGATCAATCTACTGAATTACTGTAATAAAACAATTACTCCCTTAGAATTTGTCTACTTCCAAAAAGTAAATTTAAAGCAGTTACTATTAGACTGGCATTAGAAAGGTCATTTCAAATGTTGCAGAACACAGAGGATCTTCGTGCATTTAGCTTAACGATACAAAAAGAAATTTTGCAAGCATAAATATTCACTCTTACAACATGGTGGCAAGGCTTTTCTTTGTAGAACAATCTCTGACTGCCCTCTTACCTGCCAGTCTTTTCTCATGCTCAGGTGAGACAGTTAAGGGAAAAACACTAAAAGCAACTAAAATGATTGGCGAACTTCTCACTCTGACCAAAACTGCTTAAGACACACAAAATTATCGTCTACCGAATAGGGTTTTATGTCTTTTATCTGAAAAGGGCATTAAATATAATTATTGTGGACTTGAGTTTTTCTGGGGGGAGAAATCACCTTTATAAAGATAAAAGGCACAGAACTAACTTCTTTTATCCTTTATTGTATTGGTGCGATTGTGAAATATTATTATAGCTTATACTTTAGCAAGAAAGTACTGGGAAGGTGGTTATTAATCGACAGTGAATGCCGTTGACACCTTCATGCTCTTTGAAGACTGGATGCTTCGGCTTTGAAGCGCTACATTTCTACACTGCTAACCTACAGGAACCCATGCTGAGATGGTCCCACCGAAATAGTTCATCTCTTTCCTCCAGGAACCTTCAGGTTTTACCAACCATCTTTAACCTAATTATCTAAATCTTTAAGACATAAATTTGATGTGGCTAAAAAAAAAAAAAAATCCTCCTGCTAGAATTTGGGTCCAATCCTTTAACGTTCGGATACTCGAATTATTTAACGAAACTCATCACTGAGCTAGGCCGGCACATGTCCGACAAAATGTCCGCAAAAAACGTTAAGAAAAGCTGTCATAAGGCCAGCTGGAGAGGCATCATAAATGGCCTTCGCTGTCCTTTGAGCTAATTATCTAACACCCGAAGAGAGTGCAGATTCTAATTAGAATCCGCGCGTCAGGTTCTCCAACCGTCAGAAGGGCGTGTGTGAGGGCAGGGAGGATTTTAAACCCAGTTTCAGGGCCCCTCCCTAGGCTGTAGGAAACCACCCACTCTGAAGCCCGGCGGGGGAGGAGTGCTGCAGCCAGCTGCCGATGGAGCGCTCTGCGGCGAGGCCGTTTCCCTGAGTCACGGAGAGGGCGGGAGGCTGCGCCCGTATGCTCCCGCCATGTCCTGTAAAGGGCTCAGTCCAAACAGGCAAGGGCCGCAGGGGAAGGAAGCGGCACTCGCGATGCCTCAAGGTGGCCCAACAGCCACCTCACTCCCTGGAGACGCCGCATTTCCTTGGAAAGCACTCTCCATTCTGGCAGCAATCAGCCGACCCTTCCCCATCAGCATCACGTGCACATGGAAGTACGTGGGTGGGACCTAAAGCGCCCACGGAAGTGACGTTGGTCGCCCCGAGTCGCATGATGTGGCAAAATGAAAAAAAAAAAGCCGCGGTGGGGGGAGAAAAAGAAGATTGGCGAAAATGATGAGTCTAAAAAAGTAGTCCCTCTGGTTTCTCTGTTTCCCCACGTGCGTCAGGACGCGAGGGTCTGGGCGCACTGCGCCTCGAATTCCTGCGCCCGCCTCGCGCGCCGCTCCTCGGAAGGGTACATAAGGCGGAGGGGGGTGAGGCGACTGGGCGGAGTTCTGTCGCCGGGATCCATCCGCAGGGCTCAGCCGTTTCCGGAGTCTGCGCTGCGCCCGGTTCCGCCATTGCGGCTCTCCTGGCCCCTGGAGCCTCCGCCCCCGACCCGAGCTCTTTCGTCCGCCTGCCAGTTTCCTGCGTCCCCGGAGAAGATCCTGCTGAGCCCAGCCTTCCCCCTCCCCTTCTCCTCCTCTCCCTTGGAGAGCCCGGGCAGCCACTGCCCCGCAGCCCCAGTGACAGGAGGAGACCCTACCCCCCGACAGCGCCATGGCCCAGATTCTGCCAATTCGTTTTCAGGAGCATCTCCAGGTGCGGCCGGGCCCGGGCTGGTGAGGGCTGTGGAGAAGGTGGTAGGAAGGATGGGAGAAGCTGGAGTCTGGGCCTGAGTAGTATTGGAGCTGGAGGGGTTGGGGGGTTGTCGGTGTTTGGCGTAGATGGAGGAGGGGGCAGTATCTTAGAAAGCTTAAAAGGTTAAATGATGTGAAGCTCGGATGGAACGGACGGGAGTTGGGGTGCAAAGGGCCGCAAGGCCAGGCCTGGATGCGAAGGCCTCTCTATCTTGCTTCCTGGATGGCCAGTACTGCGCGTACTAACTCTCCCCTCCCCATTTTATTTAGTTCATTCATTTGGGTAGGGGAGTAGGAGGGAGAATTCTCCCTTGTTTCTACTAGAGCAAGGATTCTTATCATCCCCTGGGCCAGTGCAGGGCTGTCACCTTCTATTGCTCTGCTCTTTTCCTCATCGTGTCTGCACCCAGGAGTTGTGGGGCGGGTGGGTTGGGGAGGAGCAACCTGTTTTTTTTCTCCCTCTGCGGCTCTCAACTGAGAAAGGCACCTTCTCCGGTGATGGGGGTTGGGGGTTGGTGAAGGCCGTGGCTTGTCTCTTGCCTTCCGTGAGGCAGTAGGGACAGAAGGTCACTGAAAGAACGGAACGAGGGTAGAATGGGGGAACGCATTTCTCAGAGCGTTGTCAATCTGAGTGTGTGGGGTCAAGGTCCCTAGGGAAACTCGCCTCCCCTCCCCCCTTTTTTTATTTCTCTGCGGATGTTGTGGCTCCTAACCCCTCTCTGGTTCTAGAAGGTGGGAAAGAGTTATGCAGAGGTTATCTTCTAGTCCTCTCTAGTAGTAGCAGGTAGTTTTGATATCTTCCTCAGGATCGTATGGAATTGAACAGAGCCCTGGGGACAGAGCACAGCTGCTCTGAGACCTGCAGGGTTATTTTGTCTGTAACTGGCTTCCCTTTAGTAAGTTCTAGAGTTCTTCCCCATGGTTCCTTATCCTGGAGGCAACATATTGTTGTCTCATCTGGCATCGTGCCAGTGGCCAGCCTAGGCAAGTGATCATTGGAAGGCTTCACTGAATTAAACCTCCTCAGAGCTTTTGATTTTCCGGTGTCACCAATCCTGATTTTTACTGTAGCTGAAATAATTTATTCCTATTAATTTGCTTTCTTCCCAAATATCCCCTTAAAGAAGCCTGCCTCAGCTCAGTGGTCTGAAGGGCTAATTCCATCATTACAGAGAATGCCGTGGTTTGGAATGACCCTAATACCAGTGACCTATTAGACACTTTACCGTTGAAGACCATTTTATTTACATTCCCCCATTGGCATAACATACATAAAGGACTCTTGTTAATAAAAGGGTTTAATAATTCAGGCTATAAGTAACGTAATTTCATATTTCTTTGCAGGTATTACTATGTTTGTACTAGCAAGGAATTATTTTCCTTTAAGGCTTGAAATGTAAAGAATAATAAATCTTTACCCATAAAATGAGTTAAATAATGCACTTTATTCAGTCATAATTTTCAAATAACTCATCTGAAGTAATGGAATATACCTTGGCAATAAAACACTTTTACAGAAGGTTAAAAATATTCAGTGACTTAAATGAAAGTTGCCAGGTAAAAAAAGAAGAAAAAAAAAAAAAGAAAAAATGTTCAGCGACAAAAATGGACATGTTTTTTGATCAATTCAAGTTTAATTGCTGTGGTTACCTCTGTTAAAGTGGGGTGGCAAATGAATGTGGAGAGTTGAGAAGGTGCTGTTCTTAAGTGTGAAAGGAAAACATGGGCTTATTTTCATACTAAAGTGCATCTGAAATATCTTTCTGCAGATAAATGTTATAAACCACACACAGAGAATCAAGTACAGCTGCTGCTTATTTTCTGCGGCAGATGTATAGCTCCCTACTAAATCTTGTGGTGGTTCGAGTACTAGCTTTTCATTTTTTTTAAAGAGGAGACAAGAATTGTTAAATGATCCCAAAGATTGGAACCCAACCTCGTCAGTTATTGAAGACAAGTTTAATACATGTCTGTTTTCTAACTGGTTCAAAGTTTCTGCAGATACTTGAGTGAAGCCATTTTCTTCTCAAATAATTTGAAGATTTTGAATATAAAGCAGATTTGTAAATTGAAAAATTCAGTCTGTTTTTTGGATTGCTATGTCATGCCTAAACTTAAGCTTGCTTAACTAATGTGACTGTGTGCTCCAGCTGATTAATTGCAGAGCCCAATAACCACAGCCTCTTCCATGATAATGTATGTCCTGACTTCATATCATTTATATCCTCCCTTTTTAAAAATTATAAGGTTTTTGTTTTTTGAAGAGATAGGGTTTTTGCTCTGTTGTCCATGCTAGTGGTCAGTGGTGCCATCACAGCTCACTGCAGCCTCAACCTCCAGGGCTCAAGCTGTCCTCCCACCTCAGCATCCTGAGTAGCTGGGACTATAGACATGAGCCACCACACCTGGCTAATTTTTGTATTTTTTGTAGAGATTGGGCTTCACCATGTTGCCCAGGCTAATCTCCTGGGCTCAAGCAATCCTTTGCCTCTGCCCCGCAAAGTGCTGTGATAGTAGGTGTGGACCACCAAGCCCAACTAATAAGGATTATTTTGATTGGTGTCTTTGGTCTCTGACCTCTGAGCTTCTACCAGTTTGCTAAGTAGCAGAAAACGTTCTGAAACACATAGGATAGAAACTGGAAACAAGAAATGAGGAACTTAAGTATGAGTATAGAGTTAGCTTGTGAAACTGTAAATGAACTTATTTTTATACCCTTTAATTACATTGTCCAGTTGAAGGATCTGTCATCATCAATGGACCGATAGTAAATGAATGTTAATTTATGAATATTTCTTTTTTTCTAGACCGATAGCAGTTAATAAATGAGTACCTATTTGAGCAAGATATTGTTGGAATTGCAGTTTCTTAAAAATCCTAGGCTACGTATATAAATTATTGCCTGTGATTCTCAATTTTTTGGTGATTCTCAATTTTTTGGCACATTAAGTATCTTTAGGCCACCTGACACATTCCTTTGTATTTCTAGATTCCTTGAGTCTCCAATTGAAAATCACCGTAACCTATTCTTTGCCCTTTGATCCATAAAAGCAGGCATGGAATGTGTTGTTGAGTCAAATGTTAGGAGTTCCTGCTATGGTTATTTTGGGTTGCAAATAGAAAGCAATGCTAAGTACTAGGATTTACTACATGCTTAGTTTTACTGTCTGGAAGAGGTATACTTCCTGGAATTATGCTGCATTCTCCTGGGAATAACTTCTAAGTTTAAAATGTATCATATTCTTCAGAATTTTCTTGATGGTCAGTTTACTTAGCTTAAAGGGGTGTGGTTAACTTTAGTGAAAGTGCTTTCACTCTGATTAGGAAATAAGACACAGAATGGTGTGTATGTAGAACACAGTCATTTTCATTTGAATATTTAGGAAAATTCACATTTCAGGAACCTTGGTAGTTGCTCCTGAACAATTGTTTCTGACCATAATTGGAACTTGTACCTTACTTTTAAAAGGTTCCATTTGCATTGAGTCCTCAGCTTCTTTGCAAAATTATTTCTTCCATGCAAATGTTTAACTCTATATGTTATTTGAATTATTTTTAACAAGATGTTTTCTCTGTCATTGTTACTGTTGTGGCTTTTTCTCTTTGAGTGTTATTGTCCAGTAGAACTTTCTTCAATGTGGAACTGTCTACTAGCTACATAGGGATATTGAGCACTTGAAATGTGGCTGATGTGACTCCGGAACTAAATTTGTGCTTCAGTTTCTTTTTAATTAATTTAAATGTAAATAGCCACATGTGACAATTGACTGCAATATTAACTGCACAATTATAGGCCATGCTGATGTGCTTTATAAGTTTGAAGATTTAGCTTACCGCTCATGTTTATGTATTTCATTAGATAAAATTAAAACACTCATTGTTCAGAAGTTTTAACTGAATACTGTCTTGGAAAGTGGTGGTAATGAACAATGACTAGCAGCAGACTTCTTGAGACCTTATTATTGCTATAAATTTGGTTAGGTATTTGGAGGTCTTCACTCAATCCTCCAGACAGCTTTCTAAAAAGTGAGACTCAAAGTAGTAGGAATGCTGTCCAAATGGGATGTGTACCTGGGTCTTCTGACACAAAGTATTTCAAGGAAGTTGAATAATTGGCCTTAAAAAGAGAACTTAGACCCAGAGAGGTGAGTTATCTCTACTTGTTTATAGATTAATGATGTGGTATAGTAGACAGAGCAGGGCTTTAGGGGTTGTTGAAACCAATGATTCCAATAGAAAAATAATATGAGCCACATACTGTTGTTTTTTTTTTTAAAGACAGTCTTACTCTGTCACCCAGACTAGAGTGCAGTGGTGTGATCTCAATTCACCGCAACATCCAGAATCAAGTGATTCTTCTGCCTCAGCCTCCCGAGTAGCTGGGATTATAGGCACCTGCCACCATGCCTGGCTCATTTTTGTATTTTTAGTAGAGATGAGGCTTTACCATGTTGACCAGGCTTATCTCCAACTCCTGACCTCAAATGATCTGCCCACTTTGGCCTCCCAAAGTGCTGAGATTACAGGCATGAGCCGCCGCCCCTGGCCTCACATATATAATTTTTGCGTTTTCGAGCAGCCATGTTAAAAGTGAAAAAACAGGTAAAATTAATTTGTGTGTTTGTGTGTGTGTGTGTGTGTGTGAGATGGAGTCTTCCTCTGTCACCCAGGCTGGAGTGCAGTGGCATGATCTCTGCTCACCACAACCTCTGCCTCCTGGGCTCAAGCAGTTCTCCTGCCTCCGCCTCCAGAGTAGCTGGGATTACAAGCGTGTGCCACCATGCTTGGCTAATTTTTTATACTTTTAGTAGAGACAGGGGTTTCACCATGTTGACCAAGGTGATCTTGAACTCCTTACCTCGTGATTTGCCTGCCGCGGCCTCTGAAAGTGCTGGGATTACAGGCGTGAGCCACTGCGCCCAGCCTAGTGTGTGTTTCTTTTTACTTTCATTTTTTTTTTTTTTGGTGGGGTGGGGGCCGCAGAGACTTACTCTGTCACCCAACCTGGAGTGCAATGGCGTGATCTCAGCTCACTGCCACCACCAACTGCTGGGTTCAATGATTTTCCTGCCTCAGCCTGCTAAGTAGCTGGGATTACAGGCGCCTGCCACCCCATCTGGCTAATTTTTTTGTATATTTAGTAGAGATGCGGTTTCACCATGTTGCTCAGGCTGGTCTCAAACTCCTGACCTCAGGTGATCCGCCCACCTCAGCCTCCCTAAGTGCTCGAATTATAGGCATGTTGCACCGCGCCCAGCCATGTGTGTTTTAGACTTAGAGCACATATCCATTCAAACCCTATTTTCATTGGAAATAACTAGTCAGTATTTAAGGTTCATAAAATTTGCAGTTAGAAAGTCAGATTTTAGGCTGAGGGAGGTGGCTTATGCCTATAAACTCAGCACTTTGGGAGCCAAGGTATGAGCATTGCTTGAGCCCAGGAATTTAAGACCAGCCTGGGCAACAGAGTGAGACCCTGTCTCTATATTAAATAAACAAAAATGAAAAAAAAAAGCAGATATGCAATACTTCAGTGATCCCAAACATACTTAAGTTTTCCAGTAATTGAATCACTTACTGGATTTTTTAACTATTTAATTTTAATTAAACTTACGGTAACTACATTTCAAGTGCTCAGTATCGTATGTGGGTTGTGTCTTGTAGTTACCATATTGGACAACACAGGTTAAGTCTAACCTCTTGCTGCTTTTTCTCTGGGAAATAGGCGTACTCTCTCACAAAGTTATTATGAGGATCTGAGGTCATGTATGTGAAAGTACTTTACGTAACACTTTAGGAGCATTAATTACTGGCTAAATAATTTTTGTCCAGTACATTTTATTCAAGTATCTCAACCAATGACACAGTATTCATTTGCAGATCCAGCATTTTATGGGGTGTAAGTATTTGGGGTTAGTGTATTTACCTAAGGTTTGAGTACTTACTGCATATCAGGAACTGTGTTAAACTGTAGGGACCAGGTGGTAAACAAGATGGACTACTTCTTGCATTCAGGCTTCCACTGATTAGTTGGCAAAGGGTGTCCACTTATAACTCCAACCATTGATTTGTCTACTTGATTGTGGATCTTTTATGAATTTGAACATTTGAGATTGTGCACAATTTAATAGAAATACTGACATGAAACAAAGTTGATTACACTCTGAAACTGCCCCCAAAAAAGAAAAATTTAAATCTTTTATTATATTCAGTGAGTCTTATTGTGTGCCACTCGTACATTTTAAATTAGGGTTCCTTGATCAGATGTATTTGAAAAAAAACTTAATTGTATCAGATAAAATACCCATATGGAATGCCAGTCAGGCCTTTGTTAGAGTTTACTTTATGTGTCCTTTTTTAAGGTAGTAGTGTTGAAGTGATGAACCTCACTTAGATGAACAGTAGGTTCATAGCTGATGTTTTAGTCCTGTGTGTTAGAATAATGCTGTTTCTCTAAGTTCATGTACGTATATGCCAAGCCAAAACTACTTCATTAAATAAACTGGTCTTCTGAGCCATAGGAAAGTTTATAGCTCTGGGTGTCTTTTTTTCCCTTCTTGGTCAAGTGCCTGTGGCTAATGCTCTTAACTAAAGAGATGGCTGAAAGCTTGGACCTAAATGTATTATGCAAAACACATCTGTCAGACTTATTTTGTGAGTCTCTTCTTTTGTATTATTTCCTTAAGACATAGTTTAAGATATTTTGTCCTACTTTTTTTTATTTTTTATTTTTTTATTTTTGAGACAGGGTCTCACCCTGTTGAGTGCAGTGGCGTGATCAAGGCTCACTGCAGCCTTGACCTCCCCGGGATTAGGTGATCTTCCTGCCTCGGCCCCCCAGGTAGCTGGTACTACAGGCATGGGCCACCAAACCCGGCTAATTTTTGTATTTTTTTGTAGAGTCGGGATTTTGCCATGTTTTCCAGGATGGTGTGGAAATCCTGGGCTCAAGCAATCTGCCTGCCTCAGCCTCCCAGAGGGCTGGAATTGCAAGTGTGAGACACCCAGCCTTGTCTTATTTTTGAGGAAATAACAAATCTTAATTGTCCTGAAATCTAATCCATAAAATCAAAGTACATTGGCCATTATAGCTGTTTGAGCACCTACTGTGTACCAAGAATTGTATTAAATATGTGATGTTTATTATTAATTACCAAGAGAACCCTTTTACCTAAGTCAGATTAGCCTTATTGTAAAGATTGGGAAATTGACTTTTATACCAGGTAACTTTTAGAGTCACACAGCTAGTGAGCAGTCAGACTTTTAATACTTGGTCTTTCATTTGGCTCATTGCCTTATTTGGTAAATGGCCTGTATCATTTGAACTTTATATTATGAGAAAAGTAGAAGATACCAAATTAACATCTGACTTCATGCCTTGAACGATTATTTAACTATATCTTTTTTAAGGACTTTATCCAATTTTCTATTGGAAAATTCTGTAGAATGATTGGGATTGGGTTAACTTGTAACCAGGATTGTCTGCGTCCATCTCATAAGGCTGAACTTGTCGTACTTTCCTATAGCCTTTTTCTTACTGAAAAGAATGAATATGTTCCAGTCTGAAGTCACTTGTGAAAGCAGGAAACTTCTGCTATTTTACTGTAAATTCATGTTTTTGTGTTCATACCAAGAAATAGAAGCTGGAACTCAAGGAAGGCAATGGCCCATGAAGGGGATAGGAAAGGAAGGTGAGAATGGAATATATTTGTTCATTTTGAGTAGCATCTTGGTAGAAGGGAAAATGGTTACAAACTTATAGGGTTTTGTGCTTCAGAGGCAGACTGTCAGTACTGTTAATACTTCTTGTTCCTAATCCTTAGGTAAATAAGGATTTTCTTTAAGTTCTAAAGTAAGGCGGTTTTAAAGATTATTTCTGAAAGAATAGGAACCAGATCCATTAAGACCGTATTTTGTCAAGTTAAAAAATTTTAACTCTGCAGTCTGCTATTCTGGAAAATGTCTCAGATGTTTAATCTGGGCTTATCTATTTGATTATGTCAGATTTTTAGTTCGTCTCAACTTCCTCATTTATTTTTTTTTCTTTTTTCTTTTCTTCCTCTGAAATCTAGGTGGAAACTTCCTCATTTATTAAAACAATACTTCCTGGCAATTTTAAAGTTAGACTACAGTATGTGTTTTTAGTTATAGTGTAATATTTTAGCCCTTAACCCGTTACAGCCACTTGAATATTAGTTCTTCCCGTCTACCCTGGAAGAGTTGCCCTTGGTCCACCTGAGTTGAATTTATGTGCCATACCATAGGAGAAAAACTACCATCTACCTAGTTATTGAAGCCAAGATCTTGAAGTTACACCAGACTTTCTAATTTCTCATTTTCTACATCCAGTCGATTTCTGGAGTTCCTCAGTAATACACACTGGGGGTCCCTGACCCTAGGTCGAAACTTGGAGTCATAGTAGATGAAATAACAGGAATTGGATTGGGAGTTGACTGCCGCCCAGGCTGGAGTACAGTGGTGCGATATCGGCTCAATACAACTTAGTCTCCCAGATTCAAGCAATTCTCCTGCCTCAGCCTCCTGAGTAGCTGGGACTACAGGTGCCCGCCACCATGTCTGGCTAATTTTTTTTATTTTTTATTTTTAGTAGAGACAGGGTTTCACCATGTTGGCCAGGCTGGTCTCAAACTCCTGACCTGAAATGATCCATTCACCTCAGCCTCCCAAAGTGCTGGGATTACAGGTGTGAGCCATCACACTTGGCCAATTTGCATTTATTTCTGATTAACTGCTCATCTGAGAAAGGTGGCTTTAAAAACCACCAAAGTGGACAGGCTGAAGCCAAAGACTGTCAGTATATATGCTCTGCTTGGCAAACAGTTGGCTTTGGATAGATATCATTATTTAAGGATGAATAATGAGGGGGAAAAATGAGTAGAGAGAACATGGTTTACAAAACCCATCTCTTTCTCCACTTTCTGCAATACTGTATATTTGGACATGTTGAACTATGAAAATCTAAGGCAGATTTCGCTCTCTTTTTTTTTTTTTTTTTTTTTTTTTTACCACAAATATCCTCAGGAAACAGTTTCCTTATTAAAAGCCTTACTGAATCTTCGTAGTATTGTGTCCTCTCTCAGTTGCTTCTGTTTCGAACACCAGAATGCTGTTTGGCAGAGGCTGCTGTAGGCTTGAAATCAACTGGATTAGTGAGAGACAAATTTTACACATCTGAAGTTCTCTTGTGTGTGGCCTCACAGTTGAAACTGTTGGATATTATAAGCAGAATTTAAATATCCCTTGAAAAGCAGTCCATTAGGGGTATCCTTCTTTCTTTGTTTCTTTTCTTTCTTTCCTTCTTTCTTTTATTCCTTTCTTCCTTTCCTTTCTTTCCTTTCCTTCCTTTCCTTTCTTTCTTTTTTTTGAGATGGAGTCTCCCTCTGTTGCCCGGGCTGTAGTGCAGTGGCACGATCTCGGCTCACAGCAACTTCTGCCTCCTGGGTTCAAGTGATTCTCCTGTCTCAGCCTCCCAAGTAGCTGGGATTACAGGCATGCGCCACCATGCCCAGTTAATTTTTGTATTTTAATGGAGACAGGGTTTCACCATGTTGGCCAGGATGGTCTCAGTCTCTTGACCTCGTGATCAGCCCACCTTGGCCTCCCAAAGTGCTAGGATTACACGCATGAGCCACCAAACCTGGCCTTGATTTATTTTTATTTTTTTTAAGATTCTGAATTCAGGCCAGATGAAATGGATCACGCCTGTAATCCCAGCACTTTGGGAGGCCAAGGTAGGTGGATTGCTTCAGCCCAGATGTTCGAGACTAACCTGGGCAGCCTGGCAAAACCCTGTCTCTACAAAAAATACAAAAATTAGCCGGGTGTGGTGGTATGTTCCTGTAGTTCCATCTACTTGGGAGGTTGAGGTGGGTGGATCACCTGACCTGGGAAGTCAAGGCTGCAGTAGGCTGAAGTCATGCCACTGCACTCAAACCTGGCCAACAGAGTGAGACTCTGTCTCAAAAAAAAAAAAATTAATTCAGAAGTAAATTCCAGAGTTAAGTTAAAGTGGTGTATGTGTGACAGAATAGGTTACAAATTTAAGAATTTTAGAAACCAAAATAATTGAAATGGAAGCTCTTTTCAATGAATGAAATCTTTTGTAATTTGAAAAAAGCAAAATTAGGCTAATGCCCTTTTCGGCCTTAGCCCACCTGCACCCGGGTGAATAAACAGCCATGTTGCTCACACAAAGCCTGTTTAGTGGGGGTCTCTTCATTCAAAGCACACATTTTAACATTTGGTGCTGAAACCTGGGACAAGGGAACTCCTACGGGAGACCAAACCCCCATCCCTGTTCTTGCGCTCCCTCCATGAAGAGATCTGCCTACCAACCTGGGGTCATCAGACCAGCCCACAGATGCACATGAAAAAAATAAAAAGAAAGAAAGAAGCAAAATTAAAAGGATTTAGTGTTTGGAACAAGCCTGAGGAAGTTGTAATACCATGAATTTAAAAAAACAAAATAAGAAAACTGAGGAGGCCAAGGCACATTAATTGGTTGAATCTGGGAGCCAGAGGTTGCCGTAAACTGTCACACCACTGCATGCCAGCCTATGCAACAGAGCGAGACTCTGTCTCGAGGAACAAACAAAAATCCCCAAAACTATAAGCATCGAGGACACATCCTCTCCCTGACCAAAAAAATCAAGGTAATCTTAATTTTTAACCCTGAATTTTAGATAGTGAAGCAATGTCTGTAGATTTTGAGATGGAAAGTGTCTTCACTTTTTTAGAAGACATGAGTCACAATTTGAACCCCCCAAGAGCCTCTGAGCCTGAAACCTGTGTTTTCTCACTAGTAATGACAAAGTTACAGTCTTAGCACAAAATAAGCAAAGGGGACAATTTCACACAAAAAGTGTACTTAAAATACTGAGTTTGCGTTAAGTTGCTAAATAATAGATGATCAATATGTAATAACTGAAAGCAAGTCGTGGTGGTTTAATCATTTTAATGTCATTTTGAACTCCCTCAATTTGTTAATATTAAATCATTTTGAGATAACCTGTAAACCTTCATGCTGATTGTTAATTTCATTCACTCATTTGAAAATGGTATTTGTGGCCAGGCACGGTGGCTCACGCCTATAATCCTAACACTTTGGGAGGCCAAAGCAGGTGGATCACCAGAGGTCACTGGTTGGAGACAAGCCTGGCCAACATGGTGAAACTCCTTCTCTACTAAAAAAATACAAAAATTAGCCAGGCGTGGTGGCGCATGCCTGTAATCCCAGCTACTCAGGTGGCTGAGACAGGAGAATGACTTGAACTTGGGAGGCAGAGGTTGCAGTGAAACAAGATTGTGCTATTGTACTCCAGCCTGGGCAACAGAGCAAGACTCTATCTCAAGAAAAGAAAGGAAGGAAGGAAGGAAGGAAGGAAGGAAGGAGGGAGGGAGGGAGGGAGGAAAAAAAGGAAGAAAGAAAGAGAAAGGAAAGAAAGAAAGGAAAGGAAAGGAAAAAGGAAGAAAGAAAGAAAGAAAAAGAAAAGAAAGAAAAAAATACTCCAGTGATTCAGTTGTAAAATAAAATGGTTCTAGTCTTACGACTTGTAGCACCTGGTAGGCTGAGTGTGGTTTAAATGATTGATCTAAGTAGAATAATATGGGATAGAGCATAATGTCTAAATTCCTGGCAGATCCCTCAGTATAGAGTAGAGAGATACATGATTATGTGCAATGGTGATGAGGTTGATAGAATGTAACACGAGGCTCCCACTTAAATGTTCATTTTGTGAAGTCGCTGGGAAGTTGTGTCATAGAATGAAGTTTCTTGAGGATCTTTATAGCTTGAATATTCATATCAGGAAACCAAACCTTTAATGTCTGCTTGGTTACATTCATTTATATCATCCTTTATGTTAAGTCAGCAGTAAGTATTATAACATACATATTTTTTGAGACAGGCTCTTGCTCTGTCACCCAGGCTGTTGGAGTGCAGTGGTGCAGTCATAGCTCACTGGAGCCTCTGCCTCCTGGACTCAAATGACCTTCCTGCCTCAGTCTGCCAAGTAGTTAGGACTACAGGCACACACCACCATACCTGGCCAGTTTTTTATTTTTCGTAGGGACAGGGTCTTGCCATGTTGCCCAGGCTAGTCTTGAACACCTGGGCTCGAGAGGTCCTCCAACCTGGGCCTCCAAAAGTGCTGGGATTACAGGCATGAGCCACTGTGCCCAGCCTTGAACTCTCAAAGTAAACACCTTTTCTGATTCTTCGAAAGGCAGATTTGGATATATTCTACACAACTTCTCGCCTCTGCCATTGAATGTAGCTATGGTAGTAGCTTTTGGTTGTTTTGTGCTGCTGAATGGCATTTACACAGGGCCATAATCTTGGTAAGTCATATCCATCTCCAAGATTTGGGGCATAAAACCCCTGTATTTCCCTGCAGCTTGGTTAACATTGGCCTGATTGATCCGATATCATCTAATTATTGGAGTATTTTTAAAGAGTGAGTTAAATTTAAAGTTTTTGAAAATTTCCAATCAGCAGTTGATTACAAATAAGTAAAATTCTTTGTCTGTGAGTCTCCTGGTAGTTTACCAAAGCTAATAGTCTTACAACCTCTCCCCAGCTGTGGTTCCTTCCTGAATATATTGCTTAAAATTTGCAGTTCGTGACCAGAATCAAAATTCTAAGAAACAGTGATTCTCTCAAAGGCTAACATGGAGTAGAAAAAAACTGTATGTTTAAATGTGGGGACAGCAAGGGTTAAAGACATGTTTTATTTGTTGCTTGAAATCTGTGGAGCCTACAGAAAACAGTGGCTGGTATCCTGTTGATGGAAGAACTAAAGGAATGCCGCATTCTCAGCATTTCTTATTTCCTGTAGAATACAGCAACTGCAGTTTTTATTTTACATTCTGCTAGTTTCCAGGAAGGGCTCAATGAAGTGACTGCTGTCAGCGTCTTTTTTCACTGTGATTGATACTAGAGAAGGTAGAGGATGTTTAGGAGCTTTTAAAGGAAATTATGCTTAGTGAAATACTTGGGTTAGGAAGTTAACCAGATCTTTAAGCATTGAGTTAAAACACCTGTATTGAGAGATTAATGGTAACAGAATGACATACAAATATCAGCACGTCTCTCAAATTTTTGACCTACTAACTGTATGCTGCTAACACTTCTAAAGTCCTTAGTAAGATACAAGATTCATTTGCAGAAAAGGTAATGGAAACCATGTATAGAACAGTTATAAAATAGCTCCATCTGAAATACAGGCGCTCATACATACTTCCTTTACATTTTCCCTATTTAGATGAAACAAGGAGGATCTGGAAAGTGTGAGGCCAAGCACTAATTGTGAAACATAAGTCCTTAGTAATGCTGTTGTAAACACAAGTTTTCATGTATTTTGATTTTCAGCTGATACAGCTGGTAAATGAGTTACAAGTTTATGAGTCATTCATTAGGAAACAAACTCTTTAGTGTACTTATAGAGAGCCAGTTTCCAGTGAGTTTATTCTTAACTGATCAGATGTGAGAACTGCTGGTTGAAATAAGTAGGCTCAAAGCAAACCTATTACTCCTTTAGATATGTGGTGTCTGTAGGCACAAACAGATTGTGAATGATGGCTGAGAGAGAACATTGATGCTAATGGAGAGTTGTCCTTGGGTAGTTTAAGAATTGGGCCTTGAAAAAATTATGGGTTTTTTTTGGTTATACGTCTTAAGCTAGCATTTTCTGCCCTTCTTAATGAAGGGCATTGAATTAAATATATTAATAAGACCATGACCTATTTAGTCCTCTCAACAATATTTTCATAGCTTAATCACTAATATATTCTGTTAAGATGCTCATGCAACACCACTAAGTTTCCTGATTCCTTGATATATCAAGGTTTTCCTGTTCTGTCTTTAGGAACATGTGAACAAAGCAAATTGGCCCAGGTAAGGTTTGAGTATACAACAGTAGCATGATGTCCAAAACCAGTCTGTTTAAGAACAGTCTATATCATGATACCATAGTCCCAGAACTAGAAGTTCATCAAGTAATGGAGTGCTCTATGTTCCCACACTAAGTGTTTGATATGTGTTTAAATCACCTTAACCTTTCATGTAGCACCTAGGAATGCTTTGTTCCCTCTCAAGTAAGGATAGATACTTTTTTTCCCTTTCTGTTTTCTGTGTTTACAATCAAATGGAGCATATTTTCAAAACCAAGATAGGAAAAACAATGTTTAAACCATTAAAAACTCATGAGCATTCAACGTAGATTTCTGAGTCTCATTGCTGTTGTGTGTATTTGTTTTTGAGACCATCTTGCTCTGTTGCCTGGGCTGTGCCTCCCTTGTTGCCCAGGCTGGTCTTGAACTTCTGGCATCAAGCCATCCTCCCACCTCCAAAGTACTGGGATTACAGGTGTGAACCACTGTGCCCAGTCCTGTATTTTCTTTTGTTTGTTTTGTTTAAACATTTTAAAGAAATTAAGGCCATCATATTTTACCTGTAAATACTTCAACTTGCATCTTTAGAGAATAAGGACATTGGCCGGGCACGGTGGCTCATGCCTATAATCCCAGCACTTTGGGAGGCTGAGGTGGGCGGATCACGAGGTCAAGAGATCGAGACCATCCTGGCCAACATGGTGAAACCCTGTCTCTACTAAAAATACAAAAAAATTAGCCAGGCGTGGTGGCACACGCCTGTGGTCCCAGCTACTCAGGAGGCTGAGGCGGAAGAACCGCTTGAACCCAGGAGGCGGAGGTTGCAGTGAGCCAAGATTGCACCACTGCACTCCAGCCTGGCGACAGAGCAAGACTCCATCTCAAAAAAAAAAAAAAGAAAAGAAAAGAAAAGAAGGACATTTTCCTTGGTTTTTTTGAGATGGAGTTTTCCCTCTTGTTGCCCAGGCTGGAGTGCAGTGACACGATCTTGGCTCACTGCAGCCTCTGCCTCCCAGGTTGAAGCAATTCTCCTGCCTCAGCCTCCTGAGTAGCTGGGATTACCGGTGCTCACCACCACGCCTAGCCATTTTTTTTTTTTTTTTTTTTTTTTTTTTTTTATTATAGACAGGGTTTCCCCATGTTGGCCAGGCTGGTGTTGAACTCCTGGCCTCAGGTGATCCACTGGCCTCAGCCTCCCAAAAAATTGCAACCATTAGTTATCCATTGATGATTTTTTCTTGAATCAATTATTATAATTGCCAAATAATGACATTTTAACAATTCAGTTATTCTGGTTTTTTTGTTGTTGTTTTTTATTTTTTTGAGATGGAGTCTTACTCTGTCACCCAGGCTGGAGTGCCTTGGCATGATCTCAGCTCACTGCAGCCTCCATCTCCCAGGTTCAAGCACTTCACCTGACTCAGCCTCCCAAGTAGCTAGGGTTATAGGTGCCCACCACCATGCTGCCTGCCTAACTTTTGTATTTTTAGTAGAGACAAGGCTTTACCATGTTGGCCAGGCTGGTCTCAAACTCCTGACCTCAAGTGATCTGCTTGCCTTGGCCTCTCAAAGTGCTGGGATTATAGGTGTGAGCCACTGCGCCTGGCCTCCTTCATGATTTTAAAGTTAGCTTTATTCTGTAAGGAGCAGCTTTTAAAATTATTATTATTAATGTATTTTATTATGTTAATGTAGACTCCTAGAATTTGTAAATCTTTTATTTTTATTTACTTTTTATTTTGAGATGGGATCTTACTCTGCTGCCCAGGCTGCCCAGCTGGTGTGATCACAGCTCACTGCAGTCTTGACCTCCTGGGCTCAAGTTATCCTCCCACTTCAGCCTCCCTCATATTTTTGACTGTGGAGGTGGGGAGTCTTGACTGCAAGTCATCCATGTTCTTTGCACTTTGAATAAAGAATTGGGCAAAATACACAAAGCAGCAAAAGAATGAAACAACAAAAGGACAGATTTATTGAAATGAAGGTATGCTCCACAGAGTGGGAGCAGGCTTGAGCAAGTGGCCCAAGAGCCCTGGTTACAGAATTTTCTGGGGTTTAAATACCCTCTAGAGGTTTCCCGTTGGTTACTTAGTTACACCCTATGTAAGTGAAGGATTAGCCCATAACCAGTGTGATTGGTTTTGGGAGGCCACCAATCAGAGGCTAAAGTGAAGTTAGAAAGTTGTACCCTATACAAATGAAGACTTGGCTCATGACCAATCTGATTGGTTACAGGAGGGGACCCATCAGGTACTTTCCACTTTTTATATGTGACACAGTGGAAAGGTGGAGTTGCAAAGGGAGTAGCTTTTGATCCTTTTCCTTATTTGATCATGGAAGAGTGGGGTTTACCTATTGATTAAGTTCTAGGAAGTCAGTGTGAATGAACTTTAGGTTCCCTGCCTCCAGACCCTATTCCCCTGCCTCATGACCACAGGTGCCTGCCACCATGCCGGGCTAATTTTTTTATTTTTTGTAGAGACCGGGTTTCACTATGTTGCTGGGGCTGGTGTGGAGCTCCTGGTCTCAAGTGATCCTCCCACCTTGGCCTCCCAAAGTATTGAGATTATAGGTATGAGTCACTGCATCTGGTCTGAAAGTCTCTTTTAATCTGTAATTGTTCTGAAAAGTAATTCATGGTATCCATACAATGTTGTCTTTCTATGTAAGAAGATTCTGGACTCTCTAACTTCAGTTAGGCATATTAAAGAATAGAGAAGAGGCTTTTATTCTTTAAGAAAGTTCTTTTATTTGAGGAGCTTAACGTTTAATTGGATAAAGTCAGTTAGAATTGTGGGGCATGGGCAGATTAGGAAACACTGGGAAACTGGATTTGGAAAGGTATAGTGTAGGTATGTGTGTATATGTGTGTGTGTTTGTGGCTTTGAACCAGGGGGCTTCAATTCTTGTGCACATAGAGAAGAGAAATGCTATACCTGCTTTCCATTTTACTTTTTCTTAGTCTTGAGCTCTTGAGTAAAAATAATTTTTGATAATACTGACTTTATGCCATCTGTTTACATCAGTGTGCCCAGGAGCTTGCTCCCCTAATAAAAATGTTGGAAATATATTTGTCAAGTTTGTTAGAAAGCCTTAGTAGTACTGTTCTGCAGTGCTCCTAAAATTAAAATTAAATAGGTTTACTTAGCATGAACCTGTTACATGGTTTTGAATATTCTGACTTGTACAAGTTAGGCAAAGTAAAGAGCAGAATTGGAAGTCTTGGCTGGGCACTGTGCGCGCCTGTAATCCCAGCACTTTGGGAGGCCGAGATGGGAGGATCCCTTAAGCCCAGGAGTTGGAGACCAGCCTGGGAAACAAAGTGAGACCTTGTCTCTCCAAAACAATAACAGTCAGCTGGGCATGGTGGTGTATGGTCCCATCTATTTGGAAGACTAAAGTAAGAGGATCTCTTGAGCCCCGGAGGTTGAGGCTGCAGTGAGCCATGATTGTACCACTGCATTCCACCCTGGGCCACAGAGCAAGATCCTGTATCAGAAAAAAAAAGAATTGGAAGTCCTAAAGTGTAATTTCCTTTTCTCTTCATCTCCCCCACAAAAACAAACTTAAAAGAAAAAAAGCATTTCATAGTGTCTGAGTCAGTTAAACACCCAGAGACCACTAATCTATTATCAGTAGTTAAAAGAAATTCACACCCAGAGTTTCAGCCAACCTACAGACAGCTGAATTAAGAAGATAATAAAATGCAAATGCAAAAATGCTAACCTTGAGCTGGCATGAAGTACTGATAGGTTGTATGTATTAATAGTTAATATCAGTGAGCTCTGGACTGCTTGATCCCAGGAGTTTAAGGATACAGTGAGCTGTGATCACACCACTGCATTCCAGCTTGGGTGACAGAGTGAGACCCTGTCTCTTAAAAAAAGGGAAAAAAGCAATATCTGTTACGCTCTTAGATGTCAGGCATTGTTCTTTGCATTCATATTAAATCTTCACACCTCAGAGATAGATACTATCATCTCAAATGTTTCATATGAGGAAACATAAACACAGCCTGTGTCCTCTAGATCAGTCGTCCGCAACCTTTTTGGCACCAGGGACCAGTTTTGTGGAAGATGGTTTTTCCACTGGTTGGGGGTGGGAGTGTGGGATTGGTTTCAGATGAAACTTTCACCTCAGATTATCAGGCATTAGTTAGATTCTCATAAGGAGTGAGCAACCTCCATCCCTTGCTTGCACAGTTCACATAGATCCCTTGCTTGCACAGTTCCCGCTCCTATGAGAATCTAATGCTTCGGCTGAAATGACAGGAGGTAGAGCTTGGTGGGTGATGCCCACTCATCGGCTGCCTACCTCCTGTTGTGTGGCCCAGTTCATAACAGGCAATGGATGGATACTGGTCTGCGGCCTGCGATTGGGGACCCCCTGCTCTAGATTATGGGGCCAAAATACTATTTTCTCATTACAAAAACAGAATCCCTGCTTTTACTCCCCACCTCCCCATGTTAATGGAAGTTGGAATGGAGAAGGAAGGAGATGCCAGGGAAAGGAATCATTTTAAAATCATTTGTAACATGTAACTCCAGGGTACTTCAGAGTTTTAAAGAATAAATAGGGAATAAATTTCTTTAATTACCTTTTTAGATCCAGGTTTAAGTGTCAAGTCGTAAAGTAGTGCCACTTGTAGACCAAAATCTAATCTGGAAACCAAATGAGTTATACAGTTTGGGTGCTTTTCTATAAAAAGAAGAAGTTTATTTGTATACTTTTGTGTCTTGTGCCATTCTGTTGGAAAAGGAAGGAGGAAATACATACTTTCATATGCTACAGGATAGCTCTGAGATGCAAAAGCATCTCTAATTGCTTGGGGGAGAAGGGTATTACTGGAATAATGGGATGGGTGACTTTTCATAGTATAACCTTTCGTAAGATTTTAGTGTTTTACTGTATGCACATGATAACTTTTTAAAAAAACAAAATAAGCTCCCTCTTTTGAACCCTAGTTTATTCACTCCATATTCTTATAACAGCAAAATAAAAATTTTTTAAGTCAAAAAAGACTTTATCATAGGAATTTCCAAGCATATCTTAAAATAGAGTATCTCCAGCTTCAATGGTAATAGCATTTTGCAGATTGAGAGGATAATAAAATGTAGCTGTAGTTTGGATACTCCATGTATCCAGATAAACTACATACATTTCAGATATGTCCTCCGAAAATAGCTGCAAGTTTATAGAGAATGTTGTGTATGTCCTTTGACTTTATCCGGGGTTAGTTCCATAGTCTATAATTCAGTTTCTGGCTGGGGACAGTGGCTCATACCTGTAATCCTAACACTTGGAAGTCAAGGGGGGAGGATTGCTTGAACGCAGTAGTTCAAGACCAGACTGGGTAACATAGGGAGACCCTGTCTCTTAAAAAAAAAAAAATTATCTAGGTATCGTGGCATCTGTGGTCTCAGGTACTGAGGAGGCTGAGGTAGGAAGATCACTTGAGCCTGGGAGGTCAAGGCTGCAGTGATAATACAGTCCAGTCTGGGCAACAAGATGAGACCCTGTCTGAATAAAGAAAGAATATAATTCAGTCTTACGTGGTATAACTTATATACCATCACACCTTTATAATTGCCTGAGAATACTTTATGGTTAATATGTGCTGTTTTGAAAATTAAACCTGTTTTAGAATATGTTGCATTTTAAAAGTTTTATTCTATATTGATATTACTAGACATAGTTATATAGTATGGCAACCCTGCTATACGATCCTACTGTAAGGGTATACCTAACCCAGACTTGGAATTAATGGTAGTGGCTTTGCCTATTATTGTTTGTTTTGGCATATTTCTCTTTTGAATATGTCACAGGAAAATACGGGAAGGATTGCTGAGTGTTCTGGGCATTCTCATTCAAAAGGAACACCAGTAAGAAAAAAATCTTAGCTACCTTATTTGAAGAGGTGGAAGCAAATTTAACCTTGTTAGGCAATAGGAATAGGTCACTTGAAGTTCTTTTTTTTTTTTTTTTTTTTTTTTTTTTTTTTTTAAAGATTAACACTCTTTTTCTTTTGCTTGTTTTCAGTGGCACAAAATAGATAACAGAAAAAAGCATTAAACAACA
>CAUYLG010068541.1:147500-175650 GCA_963573385.1 Cacajao melanocephalus | reverse complement strand
CTTCACTACAGCCTGGGTGTCAGGTTCTATACTTAAAAAAAAAAAAAAAAAAAAAAAAAAAAAAAAAAAAAAAAATCAAACCCTTATTATCCCCAGTACAGTCATGGTCATAAGTAATTTCAAAGTTCACATGCATAATTTACCCAATACCCTAGTCCCACAAATCTCCTCAATCCCAGTATCTCCATATCTACTGTGTTTTAGTGCAACACACAAAAGTACATCACTCTGAACTGCTCCACCTCTGAAAAAAACAACCACAAAATTCAAGACTCCTGTTCTTTACTGCTGCAAGAGCCAGAGTATCTAGGTGCTACAGAAACTAATTATTGCTATGTTAAGGAAAAATGAAAACACACTATTGAAAGGAAATTGGGTAACTAAGGGAATAATCTGGAAGACTGGAGTGAGGCTCTAAAAATGGCAGGACAAAATGAAAAGAGGTAGACAGAACAGTAGCTGTAATTATACCATTTAATTGATCCAATAAGTATATCACTGCCCACTATCAATGTCACTGATGGCTGTGTATTGAAGTTTGATTCAGTGCTACTATCCCTGGAATATTGGAGGTAGCTACTACATTTGCGAAAATGGATTTTCTATTGACTTCACGTCTTTGCAAGATCAGTTCTTTATTCAAAATAGAAGGCAAATGTGTTTCATGCCATGACGTCTTGGCATAAAACTCCTCATTGCTTTCTTCATCTGTAAAGTTCATTTTTCAAAAACTAGCTAAGTGGTCTACTATGAAGTCTTGTCTTCCCCAACCAACAGAGTTAACCACTTCTTTCTTTGTGTCATCTCTGTATCTAGTATCTCAAATTATAGCATTTTAAATATCTTATTGCAATTATTTACTTGTATCTGCATTTCCTACCAAACAGCAGTGACTGGTAAGCACACACCATAATTCATTTTTTAGTGAATTCTCTAATATAGTGGTCAGCATATCATAGGGGCAAGAAAGATTTTACTACTGAGAATATCCCATCCTTTTCATTTTCACACTTATATTGAGTACTCCTTAGTTTGTCTTCAAACAACCACGTGATCTTCATATAATTCTTTTTATAAATGAATGAAGTTGATTTTTGGATTAAAGTAAAAATAAGATATTATAATGTGGACCCAGCAGAGCTACTTCTATGTATAGGCAAAATGGGTTTGGGCTTAAGGCCACCTACCTTGGCTATCACCTCTACTCCCATTGGAGATAGCCTATTGATTCTGAAAAAGTTCCTATTCTAATACAAATGTTGATGCATATAGTCCGTAGGTTATTAGATTAATATAGAGCAGAATAGGGTGGGAGGAGTGGAATCAGAGAGAGAAAAGGAAGACAGAAAAGCTCTGGAGTTTGAGTCCCGTGAGGAAAAGAGAGGTGAATGGATACCCAGCATGGACACCTAGGTCCCTAAAAATGTATTGGGTGATGAACAAAATGCCCAGGTTTAACTTCATCTATGTCACAACATTTCTTGATTGAGTCAATTCTGACTGAAGGTAAGTGCCATTTGGAAGCCTACAGAACAAATTCCAACCAGTTTCCTTAATCTCTAAAGTGAGAACACATTTACATTTTAAATATTAACATAATAATTTCTGTTTTCCAGGTTGCATTTTGTTGGTTTTTGTTTTTGTTTTTTTGGGTTTTTTGGTTTTTTTTGAGACAGAGTTTTGCTCTTATTGCCCAGGCTGGAGTGCAATGGTGCAGTCTCAGCTCGCTGCAACCTTCACGTCCTGGGTTGAAGCGATTTTCCTGCCTCAGCCTCCCGAGTAGCTGGGATTGCATGTGTGTGCCACCATGCCTAGCTAATATTTGTATTTTTAATAGAGACAGAGTTTTGCCATGTTGGCCGGGCTTGTCTGGAACTCCTGACATCAGGTGACCTGCCCGTCTCGGCCTCCCAAAGTGGTAGGATACAGACATGAGCCACCATGCCCAGCCCAGGTTGCTTTTTAAATTAAACATAGAATAATACTAAGAAATGTTTATAGAGTGAAAATAGAGAAGCATAGTATATTTCATAATTAGGATGAAAATAAAAATACAGTAAGAATAGAAAATTGAAATTTCAAACCATGATAAACTGTGTGATTGTAAGGGTCTAGTTTTGAAAAGAAATCATGTGTTAAGCAGTCATCAAGGTTAAATCCTCAGTACTCGGAGTCATTCTCAGTTCTCTACATGTTGTAAGCTATACTGTGATAACTTAGAAGTGAAAACTACACAGAAAGCTTTAAAAATATTAACTATCTTGCTATCTTTGGCACTCGACTTGCTCTTACAATAATGAAAAACTTACCCTCACCCCCACAAAAAAACTGAAGTCTTTAAATCCTAATTACTTTCTGGTTTTTGGTATCCACTATGGGCACCTGAATAAACATAGAAATTTTGAAGGTTTAACGTGCCTACCCCCCAAAAACATCAGTTGATGAGCACACTTCATGCAGAACCACAAATAATAAACAGAAACTGAAGGACTTACTGTCAGAAGATCACTTCTTAAACGTAGAGATAATGAAAGCAGAGGCCAGAACCTGCTTTATAAAATAGACACAAATACATTTTATGCTTACAAAATATCTTGGTAAATTTTTCTTTATATTTTCATTTATTTCATAATGACAAAAAAAGACTAGAATTTTTACAGAAATTAACACACAATATGGGGATATAAGTTTTAAAGCATGAAATAAATCAACTTTTATAATGATTTAATCAAAACATAAGGTCAGGTGCAGTGGCTCACTCCTGTAATCCCAGAACTCTGGGAGGCCAAGGCAGGCAGACTGCTTGAACCCAGGACTTTGAGACCAGCCTGGGCAACATAGCGAAACCCTATCTCTACTAAAACTACAAAAACAATTAGCCAGGTGTGGTGACCTGTGCCTGTAGTCTCAGCTACTCAGGAGGCTGAAGTAGGAGGATCCCTTGAGCCAAGAAAGTGAAATCTGCAGTGAGCTGTGATCAGCTGCCCTCCAGCCTGGGTGACAGAATGAGATCCTGAGATCCTGTCTCACAAAAAAAAAAAAAAAAAAAAAAGAAAGAAACAAAATAAAAAAATATAGAGAGAGTGAGAGAGAGAAAGTAAGTTTAGCATTTAGTGGAATGGGGTCTGTCTGTAAGTGCATATAATCCAATTGCCCCACCACAAAAAAGAAAATCAAGGTCCAGAAGGAATGCCACCTGTGCAGTGTCAGCTAGTTGTGAATGAGTGATGAACAGAGAAATCTTGAATCCCAGACTCATGCTTTTAAGCCAGGCAAACTATGATGCATGGATTAAGTTGAATTTGCTGCTTGATTTTGTTAGGGCTGAATGACATATAATTTAATGGCTAAAAATATCTAAAAAGAATAATTTTCGCTACAACTGTAGAGTGGAGTAGCTGTGACAAAGATTATACTACCTGCCATGCCAAAAAATACCATCTGGCCTTTGACAGAAAATGTTTATTGACCAGTGACTTAAGAAAAGAGTTTAAAACATAAATCCTGAAGCCTGGTTTCTATATTCACCAAAAACTAACCTGTACAAAATTTCTAATTTGTCAAACTCAGATTTTTTTAAAATGTATTCAGAAAGCTCCTAAGCACTTATTTCCTGCATTGTTTGGGTTTGAATAGTTCTTTGTTTTAGGCAAGTTTAATTTGATTGCATGGACTGGAGACACATCCAAGCAAGCTTAAGAGAATTGACTGAGGATGGAGCTGGAACACATGGAAATCCAGAATCAAGATACCACCAAAAAGCCTTCCCAGAGGCTGGAGCTAAAGGGTGTTTTCTGAATTTTAGTTAGCCCTAGCTACTTTAGAAACAAGAATTCAATAATCTTTTTCCTGGTGCTCTAATCATGCTTGACAGCCATACTCCTCACAAGTGTTTCTTTTTCTCCCAGTATCAACTGCCTCTTTTGGTTTATTTTAGCTCCGTGCTACTTCAAAACTTGACTTTTGATGTGGTTCCACACAGGCACCTTAGTCTAAACTCAGCTTTCATGGCCTGTTAGGAGTAGCAAGTCTGATTAGCTAAGTTGATTCTTGAGGCATTAACCTAATTACTCAAAAATGTATCTGCTTGCTTGGCTCATCCCTTATTCTAGCTAATTATCTACTGGGAAATCTGTGATTTGGTTTCTCTAAGATCAAGAATTCCTCATTCTAACCATTCCTGATTCAGAAGATGGCAGCCTGGGAAGAAGTAGTCCCCATCAGGGCCTAGCACAGGGATGTCTCCTTTAGAAGAAGCTGTGTTTAGGGTACCATGGCCCAAAATATTTCTTCTTAGTTTCCATTTATAATAATACTTTTCTCTACAGCTAGATTTGAAATCCCTTAAGGAAAAAAAAAGTACTTCTGCTTTTACATCCATGATTGTTCTTGATAAATCTTATTTAAGGACGCTCAGAATAAGGTGTGGCATGATCAGTCTACCAACTAGTATAACAAATAAATCAACAGACTTTAAACTATTCAGGACCAAAATATAAAAAACAAATAACTTCAAAATGTATTGGGTTTTTTTAAGTAAAATATGATTTCTGCACATATGTGTTTCCTGAATAGCTAGGCATTTAAATCAGCTCTCTACTTTAGTTCAGTGGAAGAGATTTGGATTTTAATATTTCATATTGTGTATTAATACAGATTCAATAATAAATAGTTTAATAAAGCATAAAAACATATTAATATAGAGTTTAATCTCAGAGAAAAACAGGGATCCTAGAAGTAAATTAAAAATAAAATAAAGTCAGAGGAATATTAGCATATTAAAGACTAAATATTTTTCCTCAAAAGTAAGAATGAGAATAGAAAGAAACTGCTTACCTGGGCTTCTCTCATAAGATGTTACCAAATTTGAGAATCCTTATCTTTGGTGACCCTGAATCTAAAGCTTTTCTTTAAAATCAAAGCTTTAGAATCTGTGAGTGGTTACAAAATGCAATAATACTTTATAGTGTAACTTGGCAAAGAACATTGGCTAATGCAATGCTCTTTTTTCTTTCACAAAATTGGTGACAACCACAATCCAGTATTTATAACAGATAAGAGTCTCATGTGTTAAAATGTTGAGGGAAACATTTCAGGTACCATTTCCACCATCCAGGATTAAATTTTTATTTTAAGTTAAAAGCAAAATATAATTTTATAATATTGCATATTTATTGTCTTCCCATAGCCTATTCTTTTAAAAAATCTATTTAATGACAAATATAGTGTAACTTAATTCAAGCTTATTCAGGACTTCATATTTGTACTCTACAAATAAAATTCAAGACAGTGATAGCAAAAGCATAATAAAAATTAATCTAAATTCAGCTCTTTCAAAAAGACTATATATATATATATATACATGCTCAGCAAATAAACAAAGGCAAATATTTAAATAACTATATATAAATTTTTAGAACTAATTTATATAACCAGAATAATAATAAGTGGTCACACACAATGTTACAGATTTGAAATAGAGAATGCATTCATGTATACTATAAATAATAAAATCAATTTTCTTTTAAATGTACATTAAAATAGGTGACAATGGTGATTATATATCTATTCCATAATATCAGTTAAATGTATCCATCTCCCTCTGACATATAAATAACACAATATAGCATTATTCTTCCTAAAAGAAACTGACTATGTGAAAGTTCAACATATGGGGAAATAATAACATGCCTACAAAAGTAAAGAAGCTCTTATGATATGACATTAAATTCTAGATCTAAAGTTGTTCTGGGAATAGTTATTTACACTGCTGGTAAATTTCATATTAGAGGTCCTAGTCTATTGAGTACTTTCCTCCTATTCCCATCATAAAAACACACACACACATAAAACAAACATTTCTCTAAATACAAAAATCCTGTCCTGGACTTCAATATCTCTGTGTTTAAAGTCCCCACAAACTGCCTCTACCTGTAATGAAATATCTATATATATTCATAGTTATCTAATAATTTATACCATTATTCTGCTGGCTTTATTTTATTGTAAATTTTGTAAGAAAGATTTTAAAATTGATTTGTTCCACAAGACAAGTTGCAATCTTCTGGAGGATTTGGATACAGAAAGTCTGTATAAGTGGATCATAAAATAGTATTTTATTAAAGGCAACCATATTTTAATGTTGAGTTGGACATAAATTTTTGATATTATTTAATTTTTTATTTGTCATACATTTATCTTAATGTTAACATAATAAAATATACTACAAAAGACCATGTGCTACATTACTGGCCAATCAAATCCTGCCTTTACTATGTAAATTTGATATTATAATTGGCCATCTTCCCCCCCTATTTCCCACTTTTTTTCTGCAATATGATTGTGTATAGGAATAGCCCAATATCAACATAGTTCACCGGGAAACTTGTCTTAGTTCTCTCCACATACATGTCAATAAATAGCTGAACATCTATGTAAGATATATGGAAATATTCTACTCATATGGATGTTTACATATTATATATGTTTGTGTGTTAATCATTTTACTGAATTGTATAAAATATCAACTTTAGAACTTCTTCCATATACTTGTCCTCCCACATATTTTAAACAATTCAAAATATGGGACTTAATTTTTATAGTAATTAAGTCCTATCAATGAAAGAGAATCTCAAGTCACATTAGAAGAAAAAATATTGGAAGTGATTTGTATGTAAATAAGAATTGTGAGCATATTGAAGTTGGTAAATTTTTTATAACATGCAGCCAGGCATGGTGGCTCATGCCTGTAATCCTACCACTTTGGAAGGCCTAGGTGGGTGGATCCCTTGAGTAAAGAAAGTTGAGACCAATCTGGGCAATACAGTGAGATCTCATCTCTAAAAAAAAAAATACAAAACTTAGCCAAACATGGTGGCACATGCCTGTAGCCCCAGCTACTTGGGAGACTGAGCTGAGAGAATCACTTGACCCTGGGAGGTTGAGGCCTCAGTGAGCCAGTATCACCACCATTACACTCCACACTGGGTGACAGTGAGACCCTGTGTCAAAAAATATATATATATATATGTAAATATATATATATATATAGTATTTTATGTGTGTGCATGGAATAAAGACAATAATTTTGTCAGCCTACCTGGTAGAAGATTTTACCTGCCTACTTTCTTCCACTGAAGTAGCAAGTGAATGAAACAGCTACTATCCTTTTTCCCAATATAAATTCTTACTCATTCTGTGCAAGGGAGGAGATGTAATAAATACATTCTTCTTCCAGGGAGCAAACACTTATGTCCTTCCCGGTTACTCAAATTGGTGGTAAAGTAGAATAAAATGGAGAACCCATCATGTTGCTTTTGCTTTCATCATTAGCATTAAATTAACAGGTGCCTGCTTTGGGGAAGGTCAAATACCAGAAAATTCAATAATCTAGAGATGAATGAGCAAAAATTAAAATTCACCCCAGACCTACATGAAATCTAGCTGAATGAACATATTCTGGCTGGTTATTTTGCTTCACACATTATTTATTGTGAAACACAGGGAGTCTCTAGGAAAGTCCATGCTGTTTCAATTCTAAAGTAAATTTAACAGTACTGATACCCATTGAATTTTTAAATTTCCAAGTTATGTGTTATAAACTTTGTAATTTTTAGGCACAAAAGATTAGAGGAGAATGTTAAAAATCAAGAGATAGCTGGGCATGGTGGCTCACGCCTTATAGTCCCAGCACTTTGGAAGGTTGAGGTAGGAGGATCACTTGAGGCCAAGAGTTAGAGACCAGCCTGGCCAACATGGTGAAACCACATCTCTACTAAAAATTAGCTTGGTATGCTGGCAGGGGCCTGTAGTCCCAGCTACTCAGGCAGCTAAGGAAGGAGAATTGCTTGAACCCGGGATGGGGAGGTTGCAGTGAGCTGAGATCATGCCACTGCACTCTAGCTTGGGTAACAGAACAAGACTCTGTCTAAAAAAAAAAAAAAAAAAAAAAAAAAATCAAGAGATAAGGAAAAAGATGGGGGGAATGGGAACACCAATCTATCGTAAACCTTTGTTTGAAATTCTCCTTAATAGCCTAAAATGATGTTTTTGTTTTGATATTTATTTATCTAATTATTAGTGACAAATAGTTTCCCTGCTAGATAGCTATGATCTTTACTCAGGTTATTCTCTAACAAACTGGTAGTTTTCTATCATAGCAATATGGGCCTTGGGAAATTCTCTTCTTTTTCAAGTGCATTTGGCAAAGCAAAAGGCACAATGCTTTTTCTCTGCCCTTCTAACCTCATTTTTGCCTTGTAACCTCATTTTGCAAAAGCAACATGGTAGATCCTACGTTTAACAAAGGAATGGACACGATGATTTTTCTCTGTCTAACCCCATTTTGCCATGTCCTGACCATCTTCGTGGCAAAGTATTAAGGTCCATTCTCAAAAAATGAATAAATAAAGCTTTCTTAACCTTACAAATTAAATCCACTGGCCATATATTTCTTAGCCAAATACTCTGTGTAAAGTTTTGAAGATACCTACATTGCATTTTTCAGAAAATGGTTTTCGAAGGATCATATGTTGTTTTCTCTGGATCACGAAATTTGTACAATGTACTGACATTTCCCATGCTATGTGTTAGACTTGTGATTTGGAGCCAACTATTCTGAATGGGTTGGCCTGTGAACAGGGACCCACACAGGATCTACCCCCAAGATTCATGTAGAAGGGCTTTACTGGGGTTTAGTGGACCTTTGAGCAAAAATATCAAAGTACCAAGTGTGGAGGTTGTTGGCCTATTGTGGCCTGTGGGAGTAGTGAGAAGTCATCGTGGCAATCCTCAAAGACCAAAATCTATTTTGTGTTGTGACTAGATCATAGGAAAATACACTAACGTGCCCAATGGCAGCTCCTGGCCCAGATCACAGATCTAGAACCTGGATGTGTACTATGCAAAGATTTTGATCCTAGAAATCAAATGGTTAATTCCAGGCTCTACTTTTTAAACAAAGGGATCACCTTTGACAATGTAGATAGACTCTCTGAGCTCTAGTTTTTTTATTTACAAATAAAATTTATACCCAGGCCATGAAGTGGCTGTGAGGTCTTAAGCAAAGTCATGTAAAGAAGTGGTTTACATACAGCAAGTGCCTATAGATAGTGCTAACCCTTCTCCTCTTCCCTTGAAGAATTTCCCTAGAGGGGCTTAAGAAAAATTCCAGGGCTTGTTCATATTTGTAAGAGTAGAGAAAGCATCTCATTAAAAGACCAATCCATGTTCCTTAGCCAATGGCATAATATGGTAAGAGGATGCACACCAAAGGTGATGTGGACCCATGAGGGAGGGCTGTATTCCTAGCTGTGATTATTCATTGTGAGGCATGGGGTCATTGGAGGTAAGTCTGGAGCCAGTGATCATTTACCTGAGAGCAGCGTTGAAAGGTAATATAAGGAGGAAATAATCAGATCGGATACAGATTTTAGATAGACAATTCCGGCAGCAAAATAGAACATAGAATGGGGAATGGAAGCAAAAGTGAAGGTAGAAAGCACAAAGTTGTTTGTCTGATTTTGAGTTTGACTCTGTAGCCCTGGCTGAAATGCAATGGAGCGATCTCCACTCAGCCGCCACAGTAGCTGGGATTACAGGCGTGCGCCACTACACCTGGTTAATTTTTGTGTTTGTGGAGACGGGGTTTTGCCATGTTGGCTAGACTGGTCTCCAACTCCTGGGCTCAAGCGATCTGCCGTTGTTGGCCTCCCAAAGCACTGGGTCTACAGGCAGGAGCCACTGTGCCTGGCCTAGAAAGCACAGCATTTAATAGTTCTCTTGAAAAATGCAGGAGCCTGAATGAGAACAATGACAAAAGGGCAGACAGATAGAAAGTAATATCGGAACTTACTTTCTAGTCCTGTGAAATAACGGGCATAAGGAACATAGAAAGAGAAGGTTTGAAGGAAAAGAGACAAGATATTACTGAAGGCTGAAAAAAGCAAATGTTTTTCATCCCACTCACCTTGGTTAGGTAAATTTTGTTTTCTTTTCTTTTTTATTTTTATTTTTTTTTTTTTTTTTTTTTTTTTGCTGGAGCACAGTGACACGATCGCGGCTCACTGCATTGCAACCTCCGCCTCCCGAGTACAAGTGATTCTCCTACCTCAGCCTCCTGAGTAGCTGGTATTACAGGTGCATGCCCCCATGCCTGTCTAATTTTTAGTAGAGACTGGAGTCTTACCATGTTACCCAGGCTGGTCTTGAATTCCTGGCCTCAAGTGGTCCTCCCACTTTGGCCTCCCAAATTGCTGGGATTACAGGTGTGAGCCATTGTGCCCAGTCAGTTTAGGCGAATTTAGACTTTAAACATTTCTTGTCTGCAAACAGAAAATAAGAGCTCAGGACCTTACAGATTATAGTTTCATTAATATTTAAGGGGCATTATGTATGTCAGTAATTAATGAAAATATTATGGTATTAGGCTCTGAATAAAACATTTGTGTATTCTGGACCTAAAACCAAAACATGTGGTCTGATAATAAACTTTTTTTTCTTCTTTCTCATTTGTGATCTTAATTACACAAAAATAATCCAAAAGGGAAAACTGCATTTATTTACCCTTAACATTATTTTAAAAAGAACATTTTTATGAAATCTAAACTGATCTGGAAAATCCAGACTATACAGTCCCTATAGAAGAATTGATCACTTAAACTTAAAAACACATATCAACATAATTTTAGTCATTAAACTTTGAAAACATACCTGTGTTTTTCTGGGACTGAGCTAAACTTCATTATCATCACTATCTATTTGAACCCTACATTTTGAAAATAACAGTGTGACTCAACATGCTAATGCATGCTAATATGTGTTATCTCTTAAGACCAGTTCAGCTATTAATGTCATTAGTCAGTGAATTAGTCTCTTTCCATACCTGGTCTAGGCATTAAGGATCCAGGTGCTGCTTGTACCACTCTGATGCCACTTGGTCCACAGAGGCTTTGGGTGAGTAATACAACATTTTTGTTCTGATTTTTTTGTTTGTTTTTTCTTCCTTGAGAGATGTAGAAATCCATACGATTTTATTTTAGAAGCTGTAACCTAACTGCACGTGACTTGTCCTGTTAATCTATATGTCTTCATATACTTTGAACTGTATTTTTATTTATGGCCAGTCCCAGATTTTATGAAAATATTTAAAGAATTATACTATAATACACTGTAATATTTTCCACATATTGATTTGGTTTCTAATATAGTAGACACACAGAAATACCTAAAACTTGGGCAAATTAAAACCTGGGTCTATCAGATTTTAATTTCAGTAGTTACTAGGAAAGCTTACATGCACAATTAGCCTCTTTGGTTGAACCATGTCCATGTTATTTAAGTTGACTATAATTGTGTCATGTGGATTCATTGATATTCTTAGTTTTTTGTTGTTGTCGTTGTTGTTTTGAGATGAAATTTCACTCTTGTTGCTCAGGCTGGAGTGCAATGGCGCGATCTCCACTCACTGCAACCTCTACCTCCTGGGTTCAAGCGATTCTCCTGCCTCAGCCTCCCTAGTGGCTGGGATTACAGGCACCTGCCACCATGCCCAGCTAATTTTGTACATTTTTAGTAGAGATGGGGTTTCACTGTGTTGGCCAGACTGGTCTCAAACTTCTGACCTCAGGAGATCCACCTGCCTCAGCCTCCCAAAGTGCTGAGATTACAGGTGTAAGCCACCGTGCCTGGCTAGAAATTTTTAAGAAATATATGTGATGACAAAATAATCCTAAGAAACTCTTCAAATGAAAACTTCCTACCATAAGAAAGTCAATGCTTAAGATGACCCTATTGCATTAATTTTAATAACATGCATGATCACCATTTTTTAAAGTTTTATCATTAAAAAAATTTAAGATGCCTCTTTCCCATGCAATGAATTCAAATACTCTCAACAGTTATCCTGGGCAACAAAATTTGTTCTACTGACTTATATTATTTTATTTCAAGTCCCACTGAAAATAAAATTGATCATGCAGCTGAGTTATGGTCACTATAATTTGCTTCTTACAGTTATATCTTAAATGTCATCCATACTGCCTCAAATATAAATTACAGGATAACTCTTCATGCCTTCTACTCTTCCCTTGTTTTACTATTGCTTAAAACTTTCAAATAATCACACTCATTTATTTAAAGCTTTGGGGTTTAATATAAAGCAGAAAACCAAACCACATAACCACAATGAGACTAATTCAATGGGTCACTGAATTGCTAGCTTTGCCAGAGAAGTGAATCTTCAATGAACTCCATTAGGCATGTCTTTTGCAAGAGTTTCTTTGAAAAGGGAAAATAATATTTGCATGTCATGTTTTACTGATATAACATATAGAAACACCTAGAGTGATAATGAACTTTTCACTCTACTCAGAATTTCAAAATAGAACTCCTTAAAGTCACTTTATTGTATATAGAATATAATTTCATTTGTAAAAAAAATCAATTTCTGCACATTTTCAGAAATATGTCTATTATAAAAATGAGATAAAGTTGTAACTGAGTAGCAGTTGAGATGTGACAACAATTTGGTTATAATATACAGTCTGGTTGATTAGACTGTTTGGCTCTATTTGGCTTCAGTAATCATGATAGAAAAAGAGTTAAAAGGAACTCAAAAAACTTAAAAAAAAAAAGAAAACAAATGCTGAGGTTTCAACTCTTGAATTTTGAAGAAGTGTTAGAATTGTAGAATTATTGACAGAGTGGGCAAGTCCTAGAGAGAGGTTCGCTTTTTGGGAAAATGTCATAAGTTTGGTTTGTACAGTCATGCATTCAACAAAGAATGTTTAACAGGGAGTTCAAAATAATAAGTACCACTAAATAATGCTCTAAATTTAACAAAGTACTTTTGTAGTTATCATCTTATTTGATCTTCACAAAAACCCTACGAGTTGATAGTTAGGACAGATCTTATCATTATCAAATTCATTTCACAAATAGATTTAGGAAGGGAAACAACAGATTTGAGGAGAACACAAAATATTTCAACCCTGCTGCTTTGACAGAATCATTTTGATGGGGGAATATTTTGAGTCTTAAATTTCATTTTTCGATACTTTGAATCTCTACGTGTAAAAATAAGTATTTGGTCCCAACCTGGGCAACATAGAAAGGCCCCATATCTACCAAAAACACAAAATCAGCAGGGTGTGGTGGTGAGCACCTTTAATCCCTGCATTCAGGAGTCTAAAGTGGAAGGATCACTTGAGCCCAGAAGGCTGAGTCCGCAGTGAGCTATGATCACTCCACTGGACTCCAGCCTGGGTGACAGAGCAAGATCCTATCTAAAAAAATAAAATTATTTTTAATGACATAAAATAGTTTATCATGATTGAAATATTTATAAACTTTTATTGGAAGGTTATTATTTAGAGTGAATCTGTGAACCAATGTAATCCCATGGTCAATTTCTTATAAACTATAGTTCAATAATTTCCTCTTGTTAATTATCATTTTTCTTTTATGAAAACAGTTTAATTTTGATTATTTATTTGCCATGTAAATTTTATGACAGAAAGCTGATTAATCAGTCAGTTTTGCCCGTATCAAAATGTTTTAATATTTAAACTTTCTGATTGCTTGTTTTTGGTTGTTAATCTACTAAGACAAATTTTCCTGGATCTAATATTGTAGATGAATATTTCAATAAGATGTGATACTATGTCCAATTTTATTTAGTCACATTTTATTTCTTGTGCAATTATAATCTTTCTGTTTTATTTGGTGTTGATTATTCCTAGCAATTTCACTTACTAGGGGTCACTCAAACAAAACACCATTGGGGTAAACATGGTAGCGTCTCATAAAAACGAGATTGCTTTGAGTTGGGTGCTATCTGCATTTAGGGGATACTTACTGCAAAATCTGAAGTAATACTCATTTTAGGGAGCAAAATGAAAAAGATGAAACAGAAAAGGATTTAGAGATCACGAAAACTTAAGCCTCATATATGGGAATCTCTAGCAACCAACATTTCTGCAACAGATTATATTTTCTACATCATTGCACTTCTTTTATGGTAAGAAGTAATGAGTAAAACTTACCATCTCAGACCAATTGGCATGGAGCAGAAGTCCTGAATTGAATGAGATATAAGAAATCATTTCCTTGGTATAAAGAATTTCAGATGAAAATTTTAACATTGAAACATAGATGGAACAAAACAAATAGGTGCAATCAGAATGCATTTCAAAAGTACCCACTTAGATTGGTGAGCAAAATAATTTGTCAATAACTGTATTCAAGTTTTGTGAAACCATCACTGAAAATGTTTAATGCCCTCAACTGCTTTCTTCACCTTTTTAATAGAGAAATTCCATGCCTTTTAAAAAGATAGATCTCATTCTTTAGCAACAATATTGACATTTGTATTTAATGTATGGAGATATTAAGGCATTAGATGATTAGGGTAAGTGACGCCAGGAGAAAATAAATTAAAACTCTTTACTCAGAAAATCTTGAAGGGTAAGAGTTTTAGAGTCAGACATGTACATTCAAATACTTTCTCAACCACGTGAATCCCTTGTGCAAATTACTGTCTCCTTTTCAAGGCCTCAATTTCCCCATTTGTTACTTGGAGACAATCACAGTTCTTATTTCATAGGTTTTTCTGAGAATTAAATATGATAATACAGAAGATTTAGGCCAGCCTAAGCAACATATTAGATATTTACTGAATATTATTTAACTAAAGTATACAATGATACATGTTTTTAAAGTTTTTATGTGTTCAAAGGACTATGAATGTTAAAGTTTTACACCGAATTGTGACTGTTATCATAGCATCACTCTCCGTTAGTATAAACATGGACTATAGAATCTAGAAAATGGCGTTATAAAATATCAATGTCCTACATTCTATAAAAATATGGTATTTTAAAAATATATCTTTGAAGGGAAACCATAAAGATTTGTACACAACATCTAATAGAAATGATTTCGTGTTTTAGATTTGTCAACATACAGCAAGTGATATCAAATATTTCCTACATTGTGTTTTAAATTCAATGATTTTCAAATTCTCATTCTAAACATTATATAAGAATTTACAAAGTAAATCTTTTTATATTCATTTGTGGAAATTATACTGTACGTATTATCTCTATAGGCCTTTAGAAAGAGTTTTGCTATTTTTAAGTGAAGTAAATTGTCAAGCTCCGTTACCTAGAGTAAAATCTTCATTCCATAATATAGCACAGAATATTTCTTAGCCTTTGTGTACACAGAGAATTGTTTTAACATCAAGAGAAACAAATTATAATGACAACATGTTGAAGAAGAAAATTAAGGCTTTACAGGAATCAACCTAATCTTACAGTTTCTGTATTAATCCATTGTACTCTTGAATAATTGTAAATAGATATCAGACTTACAGCCAAATTTAAGAAGCTCTAGATTTTTAATTATTCCTCAAAGAGCAATTACATTGCTTGTGAAATAGTGCCTCATAAATATATTTTTAAATAGATCAAGGTGATAAAGAATGCATAAAGTAAGAAGGGGAAAAATAAACTAATGAAATAGACAATTGTATTTGAAGTAGTCATTTCTAATTACAGAAAACCTTCATCGATATCTTCTACCCTTAGAGAACCCAAACAGAATTAAGTAAAACACAAACTATACACTCTAATAAGAAATGCAGATTTATTATTTTCAAATTTACACTGTACATTTAGCTGCTAATAAAAGCACTTCTAAGTAACAGACTTTCATTGCGTGCTTTAATAAATAGGTGGGAATCATTTGAAATTAGATCCATTTGTATCACACAATGTGTTAAAATCTTTAAAAACAGCTTGGTTAAAAGCCTCAAGCAATCTTGTTTACACTATTAGCAAATCCTTGCTTCATAGATCATACAAAAGTAAATTTCAGCCTAGCCTGGTTCAAATTATCATAAATTCTGAATTATATTCAGCATTTTAAAGCTGGAAGGGACCTCAGAGATATTCCAGTGAAGTCTACAATAATGAGATTTTCCTGGCTGTTACATCTAAAATGCATGCCTTATGTATAAACAAATTTTAAACATTGTTGACTATTTTCAAAAATGTTAGTGATACTGTATTGTTACTTCAAATGGTGTATTTTTTCAAACATATCAAGAATTTCACAGGATATTCAGAAACTTTTTGTCAGGATGATTTAAAATCATTAGCAACGTGTTGCATTGTTTGTATTCTTTGCTTTATCATTTTGTTTTCTTATCCCACTCTGCTCTAGAAAGTTCAGGAGTCATAGTCTTTACACCAACAGTTTGACTACACAGTATTTGTAAATAACATAGCCAACAATTTCAAGAACTTACAAAAAGTCAAACCAGAACTATTACACGTATCTGAAATCACTAGTGGTGGGAGCCACCATGTGGCTTTCTACACACATGAGAGAAAGCTTACGATTTCACTCCAGTATTCTGTTCTGCTGAAGTGTATTTTATACTGGGAGGAAATCAGAGAAGTCCTCGTATGCAACATACTGCAATTGTATAACTACACATTGCAAGTCCCACTAAATTGGCTCTCTCCTTGTCAGCCTCCCTAACTGCATATTCTAGTTCTCAGAGACTTTTCTAGGACCTTACGGGAAATTTATCAAAATATGCCATCATTTCTAGCAGAAAGAAGTGGGGCTTTTGTCATTTGGGCACCATCTGCACAGTCACCCTACTCCCTGATGTAACCTACTTTATTTATCCATGCAATAAATATTTATAGAGCAACAACCAGGTGCCCAGCATATGCTATGTTGCCAAGAGGAATCCAAAAGAAATGTTAGAGTTTCTGACCTCAAAAAGTTTTAAATCTGATTATGAAGAAAAATCACAGTTTTGTGAAGCAGATAAATTACAATGCATAATAGTCTACTCTAAGTGCCAGAGGCATCATACACTTAATGTTACAAGAAAAAGAGGATCAGTACAGACTCAAAGGCAAGAAGATACTCTGTAGAAGATAAATCGGGACCTAGATCTATTAGACTGGGTAAGATTTTCTAAGGCTGGACATTCCATGTATAAGAAATATGTGTGTCAGAAAGTCGAGAAAATAACTCTAAAAGTGCAAAATGACTACTCTCTCTGCCATTACACTACCAGAATATGATGGCTATTAGTCATACATAATTATTTAATTTAAAATTAATTAAAATATAGATTCACTTTCTTAATCACACAAAATATATTTCAAGTGCTCAAAATCCACATGTGGCTAGAGACTAGAGTATTGGGCAATGCAGATCGAGAGCATGTCTAATATCCTACAGAGTTATTTCAGACAACTCTATACGGTATTTATTTCACACAAGATTAACCTAAAAGAAGTAAAAGACTCAGTTCAGGACACAGAAAACTTGATTTAATGATCAGTGATCCAAGACAAAAAAAAATCCTGCATGAAAATTCCACTGTGGATGCAAAGCATATTTCAGCACTCCATAAAGCCTCTATGTCATGTAGAACTTACCTTCTTAGAAGGATGGACCAATTAGTATGAGGGACACGGCACATAAGGAGATAGGAAAGGAGGGAATTAACTTATTTGGAGATGCCATATCTACAAGTGGGAAGTGGAATAACAGTTTAGCAATGTCTGAGGACAAGAATATGAGAACTAGAGAAAGAAACAATAAAAAGCCATTTATGGACTTGACAAAATTTCTACCTTGCAAGTGTCAGCTCATCTGTAGGCACAGCTAATGCCTTAGATTGCTGTAAACTTCTGATGGTTTGTCTGTAAAAGAAAATCTAAACTAAATGACTGGAGGAGGAAAAAATTAATAGGGCAGAGGGGGATGTTTGAAGGAGTTATGAATATTCAGTTGCTTCAGTTGCCTCATCATGTTGGGAAGGTTAAAATTCTGGGAAGAAGAATTCTAAAGTAAGAAACATTTCCTGTGCAGTGTCTCTAACGCCCAGGGATTACAAGTACTCTTTAACTCCCAATAAACTAGGACACTGTAACCTCCCTTTTTCTTCTTTTAATTGTAATATTTACACATTTATAGAGAGTATCCTTTAGCCCTCCCTCCCCAAATAAAAACCTTGTTTATTGTTTATTTCTAATCACGAAGCTATCTGGTAATATCCAAGGGAACCTAGAACATGAAAGCACCCTGTTGACCATATTATCTATTGTGACTGAGATTTTAAGAGGTAACTAACAGAGTCCAATTGGTTGAATTAAATCTTTAATAACTACAAATTAACATTTACATATTCCTAACAATCCCTGGCATGGCTTACTGATTGATGAGAGAATGTGGGTGATTGTGTGTGTGTGTGTGTGTGTTGCTAATACTTAAAGAATTTTTTAAAATGTGGCAAATTTTAGAGCTGAAAGAATGCTAAGAACTAAGATATTTGTTTTAATATATAAAAAACTAAGGCCTAAAAAACTTAAATGATACCCTAAGTTTAATGACAGTTGTATGCTCCTATGTCCTAGTCCAATGTTTCTGTTTTATTACACTCTGATGTTAGTTGTGGTATTACTTTTATTAGTCAACATATTAGAAACAGCTCAATTATCAGTTCTAATCTTGGCTAATCAAATAATATATGACTCCATTTAGAGTAATTAACATATTTAGCCACAAAATCTATATATCTCAATGAATATTTCTAAGCATTTTTATGAATATATACCTATCTTCTTTATTTCTGGCTTTGTCCCTTACCTAGAGACTCAATATTTGAAGATGGATAATCAGATGCAAATTATTAGCTGACACAGACAGAAATGCTTCTAAAACCCTTCTGCTGGGCAGGCTATTAAACTGACGGCCTCTAAAGCACCATGTCTCATAGTATTCACATTCTGGTATCGTTCTTTCCCACACCATGTGGGAAATGTTGGTCATGTGACTTGCTTTGGCCAACGGGACAGTGGCAACTGTGATGCAAGCAGAAGCTTGACAAATAAAGACTTGTACACTGGGATTTGTCTTCTAGGAATGGTTCTTAGAAGCCAGCTGCCATGCTGTAAAGAAGGTTGAACTAAAGGGGAACTTTATGGAGGAAAGACCCTGGAAGATGAAGATATCTTGAATATTCCATGCCCAGCAAAGACCTAACTAAATACAAGCATGGCACAAAAATAACCTCAGCCATGAATAACTTCAGCCATGAATAACCTCAGCCATGGCACAAAAAGTAGAAAACCACCCAGCTGAGCACAGTCAACCTAAAGCTGCTTCTTAATTTTCACTGTGTCATATCATATGGTAATAATGTAAACACAATAGACTCCTAAAAGTATAAAACTGTATATTTTACTTAAGCAGCAATTATGGAGACAATCCAGTATATCAGCTCTGTTTTATAATATTTTGTATGACTGTGCTCCATAGGAACAACTCTAGTATTTCTTATTGGAGGAAAAATAAAACTGGCTTGCCTCTTTGAACTATTGCTTTAAGAATTTTTTTAAATTTTATTGATTTTTTTTTAATTATGGGGACTCAAAGAGTATTTAGGAGGAGCTTTTAATGCAAGAAGTTTTTAAAAATTGGTGTTAGTCTGTATCTTCTAGTGAAGATAGCTATGTATTATAACCTTTGGGAGTAAAGTTCTTAACATTATGTACTTTTGTCTCAGAATATATCTTATTTGATCTGGCTAACCATCATCTTCATTACTATTAGTAATTGATATGGTTCTTCATTAGTCATTTGCATGATTCATGTATAATTCTGCTCATCATTTTATACTCTTATGTGACTTTGTTGGTAGTATTAGCTGTTCTTTGCTTATATGTAATCCTAAACTAAAAACAGTTAGAGAAAAGATATTTCTTTATATTTTTTCCCTTATAAATGTCTTTGCCAAAATTTACCTGAGTTATATGGTACAGTTTTTCTGAATTTAATGCAAGTTCTAAAGTCACTTAGGAAGTGAAATGGATGTGTTAACAGGCAGGCCTCCAAAAACGTGGTGTCAAGCAAATTGGGAAAATGCTTTGTACTCTCGTAGATTTATGATGAATTTTAATGTATTACAGATGATGAGCATATAATTATATTAATTTTGTTCTTCAGATGTACATGGTTACAGAAATGTTTTCTTGCCAAATAGGTTATAATTGCTCAAGAAACAAGTTGCTTACAGATACCTTAAAATTATGAAAGCCAAAAGGGTATCTGTTTTATTCTTTCCACAGCTGTCTTTACTAGTGGTGGTTTTGGGGTAAATATTCCTGAATACCTGCTGGAAAAGCTTCCACCTTCTATGACATCCCTCTGACTCCTCTCTGTCATTTCTCTTTTCTCCTTTCAGCTTTCTTTCTTTATTTCCTTCCTTCCTTCCTTTTCTTTCCTTCTCTCTCTCTCTCTCTCTCTCTGGCTAGCCTCAGCAGTGTTGCTCTCCCTCTCCAAGTTTATCATTGGTTGACCTCAGGAATTTCAAAGCTAGCTGATCATCAGAATTCCTAGATCTTTTGAAGAACAAAACAAACAAATATATGGGGCAATTCCTTCCCTGGGATTCTGACTCAGCAAGGGTAGAGTGGGAATAGTAAAATGGCTTTGCAAAGTTCCAGATAAGTCTAAATGTAAACCAGGGTGGTGAACAACTGGTCTGCCTCCAAACTTTACTGGCCATAAAAAGAAATGTGTTTTTCATAAAGAAAGAAAAGCAGAGATATGATAACTAAAGGCAGTGTTTGATGCTGAACTGTATCCTGGATTGAGACAGAATGGAATGGGATGTAAAGGATCATAATGGGACAATTGATGAATTTTGTGTATGGACTGTTAATTAGATAACAGTATTTTATGAATACTAAGTTTTTCAGATTTCTTTATTTGGGTTTTTACTACTTAAGAGGATACTGAGATTTCATTTTTTGCTCTTGTTTTCCCAGAAACACATGGTGAAATATTTAAGGGTAAAGGGGCACAATGTCTCCAATGTATTCTCAAATATTTAAAGGAAAATATGCATGTATGTATGCATATGTAGACAGAGACAGACATTGGTAAGTAAATAAAGCAGCATATAAATAATTATTGAATTTGGGTAAGTGGTATATAAGAGCTTCTTGTACTGTTTTAGCAATTTTTCTGTGAGTTTGAAATTACATCAAAATTTATTATTTTATAAAAAGCTTTACTGTAACTGAAACTATGGGTCCTTAAATTTCTTTCCAAAAAAACATAATACTGAACTATCTGATTCAAATACATCAAACAAATAGATGTCAAAAAAGCAGTTTGGAATCTACTGTCATATCAACTGAATATTAGAAAACTGATTTTTTAGATGTTAATACCATTATGTACAATAATTGTACCCTTGAGAGTTGAAAAGTAAGGTTAAATTGATTGAAGTATTAAGTGACATAAAGATTGTTTCCTTTTTTCAACTCAAATGATGGAAGAAAACCAAGAGAAAGTAATATAAAGTACTATTTTTTGAAAATCTGTGAAGCAGTCATATGTTACACAAGATATGGAGCACATATCTGATTTGAAGTCAGAAAATATAAGTTCAAATTTATTTCTTACTTAGTGTGGTGTCTTGAGAAATTTGGCTAACCATCCTAAATTTCCTAATCTGTAAAACAAATCTAGTCCTGATAAAGGCCTCATTAAAGAGGGAAATAAATGATAAAATAGTGGACAATATATTGCCATATATTGCAAACAGTAACTGTCAAGCGTAATTCTCAGCCATGTAAATACAGCTGTCTCATGGTATCCATGTAAAATTGATTCCAAGACCTCCCGTAAGTATCAGAATCAGCAAATGCTCTAGTCACTGATATAAAATGGTGTAGTATTTGTGTATAACCATGCACATTCTCCTGTATACCTTAAGTAATCTCTAGATTACTTGTAATACCAAATAGAACGTAAATAGTTGTTACACTATATTGTTTGGGGAATAATAAGAGTATGTCTGTACATGTTAAGTTTTTTTCCAAATATTTTTTGTATGTAGTTGGCTGAATCCATGGATACGGAACCTACAGATATGGAGTGGCAACTGTATGAGATTTTGGACATCTCACAAGTTCTAGATAGTTTCCCAGGTCGTTGGACCTAACAAGAGGCTCCATCTGAACTGCAAGGTGAAGAATGAGACATGAGAAATGTACTTCCTGGTGATGGGGAAGTGGTGGGAGTTGAAGAGAATCAAATGAAATCTCTGGCTTACAGAATTACTCCACTGATTGGTGAAATATCTAATGTCGCACCTAAAACTTTGGTCCAAATAGAGCAAGCAGAAACCCATACTCCTTTCATGCCGTGACCCTCCCATCTTTGGGTTTTAAAAACTGATTCTTTGAGATTAATTTGGACCAATCTTTCAAGTCATTTGTTTTGTAAAGGTACATAAATGTTCATTTTTCTGAACTTTTATATATATGAACCATCCTTAAATGGTTTTTACAAAAGAAAATACATTGTGTAGATATGAAATTGTTGGTTGACAATATCATTCCTTCAAAATTCTTAGATTTCTTTTTTGAAATATTTACAGTTACAATGTCTGAAGGTAGTTGGATACAGTTTTCTTTTGTGAAAAATCCCTTCTTTTCCTTTTTCCTCCTTATTTGGATACTTGAGTTTCTAAATTATTATTTGTTTCTCTAGCAATTTGGAAGTTTTGAATATGGATTTTGTGGGTCTCCTTTATCATTTTATCTTAAAATTCGTAAAGTCAATCACATTTGAATATGCAAGTTGAACAGTTAATTTTTCTGTTATATTTTTATTTACTGCTTCTGTTTAATATGTTTTAATTCTTTATTCAGGACCACTAGTTAATTGCATACTGAAGCTTCAAAATAGGTCTTATAAATTATCATGTTCTCTTTCATACTTTTCATCTCTTTGTTCTCATCCTGTATCATTTTATGACAGCTTCGCAGCCCATCTTCCATGTCACTCAATTCCTACTTCAGTATTATCATTACTAGAGTTCAGTATTCTCAGCACCTTTTTAAAATGTGGGGTTTAATTTTTTCTGTTACACTTTAAGTTTTATTGAGCTCTTTTAGCTTTTCTGTCTCGCTTTTGTACCTCACCCTTTTCCTCATTTGATGATCCTGCTTCATGGAGGTTCATGAAGCATTTCTTCTTGCATTTTATTGAACATAGCAAACAGGTTGCAGAAATGTTCTCTTGAGTCTTACAAGAAATCAGTTTTAAAAACACATTCTTCCTTTGGGCTTTCAGGTTGGTAATTATTTTTCCCTTATTCCACAGTAATTCTTGGCGCTTAATGTTTTGTTTCTTTTTACCTCTCTTTAAGAAATGATTGAATGGAGTACTTTCTAAACTCAGTGACTCTCAGAATATAGGATGGTTGGATTGTCCTTAGACATACCTTCTGACCAAAAAAATAGCATGGCAACAATGACAACAAAATCTCTTCCTCAGATTCACATCTAGAAAGGAAATTACTTGCCCAGATTCCAATATGATTTTTAGTTTCTAACAGGACATTCACTCTACTGAGATGGTGATTTCTCTTTTACCTCCTGCCTGGTCCTTTGAAACTCTGAGAAGATATAACACACAACAGTCTAAAAGTCCCAGCATTCAATGTATTTAGGATGTTTCTCTCACCATCTTCAGATCTTTGCTTACGGAGGGAGAAGCGGCCAGTATGCAATGAGCAATCAGTAGTCTGCCTCTACAGTGCTAGCTTACTTGTTTCTGAAACATGCTGTTTCTAAATCAGCATGGGGAGTGAGATGGCAAGTGGGGAAATGGATGCAGGTCTGAGAATTGACCTAAAATTGCCACAAAAATCAACATTTGGGTATTCTTTTTCTTTGGTTACAACATACTCTGGGTAGAGACCAGTAGGCATAATATGGTAGTGTCTTCCCATCCACGTTAGGTGTTGACTTTGTCACGAGATAAAACCCAAGAGTGCCAAGAAAATTGGCCTAACTTTAATTAGCAGGAGTTCCACTCAGATTCTAACTTTAGTGTATTTGAGACTTGATGCCATTATTTTATCTTTTTAGTGTTCTCTTAAGAATTTTAGGACATAATTAGGAAAAGCTACATCCTTTTAAATGTCACATAAGATACCCCTTCACTATGAATAGACTCTTAAAGGTGTTTTTTGATATCTGATAGTAATAACTAACAAGTATCATCTGCCTAAACATTCTTACCACTATAAACCTTGTAAAAATTCTAAATTTCTGTCTATTACAGGAAGCTGTTGTAATTCTAGTTTGTGTTGAAAATTCCATTGACCTCCATTTTGTATTTCCTTTACTTGTCTCAGAAAGCTAGTGATTTTAAGTAATGATAATTTTATTTAGATTAAATGTTCATTGAATCTTTCTATTTTTTCTTATTTTTCTGTTGTGCCATTCCTGCAGTAAACATTTAAGTACTTACTGTGTGCTAGACACTGTTCCCTCCAGCTATTAAAATATACGTTCTTCCTCTAAGAACTTGTGGTCTATTCAAGAAGACAGATGACAAAATCAACGTTTTCAGTATGCTATCATACATCTTTTTAAAAATTGCATAATGTAAAAATATCTACTTTTTTTTGAGACAAAGTCTCACTTTGTCGCCCAGGCTGTAATGCAGTGGCATGACCTCAGCTCACTGGAACCTCCCCTTCCCAGGTTCAAGCTTTTCTCTGCCCACCTCAGCCTCCCAAAGTGCTGGGATTATAGGTGTGAGCCACCTCGCCCAGCCTTAAAATATCTAAGTATTATCAACTAACATCTGACTTTACTATGCTTAGATTTTTATCAATAATGTCGATTTAAAATTTTTATTCTAAACATTTTCTTTAGCACTGTGGCTTTTTTGTTTAATTCAAATCAGTTTGATCAGCATTTAATAAATGTCTACTGTGAGCACGACACTCTACTTGGCACTGTGTGATATGCAAAGCTAAATATGACAAAATATGAAATCTCAAGTTTTTAGACTAGCAGGAAATACAGACTATCTGTAATTCACTTTCAATAAACCACAGAACATGTTAAAGAAGCACAAAAACAGAGAAGATCACAAGAATGACTGTGCAATGAAGAGTAAAAAATTGAGCTGGGCTATACTGAATATGATAATAATTAGTACCATTTATTAAGATGCTTATATAAGCTAATCACTATAGTAGATGCTTTCTGTACATTGTCTCTAATCTTGGAAAATGAAGATATTTTTAAATTTGCATTATCTGCATCAGTTCAGAGGCCCTAACTGAAATGGAATAGCATGCATTTGAAACATTGCTTTAAAATCTTTCCACCCATTTATTGAGGAGGAATGAGGATAGTAATGGGATTCGGTGGAAGGCTTGATGCAAACACAATAAAAATTAAGTACTTAGAGAAAGACTGGGCAACCATTATCTGCATTAAACTTAGCTCCTTTGGCAGACTACATTGTCTATCAGACCTGGCTTACAGCCACATAAAGATGTAAACTTTCCAACAGTATCCAGACTCAAAAAGAAATAGAGGATTGTAAAGTGAGTGCTATCTTCTTTTAGATTGTATACATCTAACTTCTAAAAGAATTCAACCAAGATAAACATATTAAATTTGTCTCTGAAATATGAAGTGGTGACAAATGTTTTCCATGTAAAAACAAATATTACAACTTAAAAAAAAAAAAAGCCCTGTAAATCAAATTGAATAGGTACTAGCAATAGCCAGAATTGCGGTTGGCCCAGATTCTTTAAAAACGCTATCATTTTAAAGCTTCAGGTAAGTTTTCTCTTAGCAGTGGCTAATGATTCTGTTCACTATGTGGAAAATTGGAACAGAAGAGTGCAATTTTGGAGAGACTATTCCATCTATGAATGAAAAGTTACAAAACTTGCAGGAGGGACAGGTGGGTCATTACATTGCCCTCTTAGCTTGTTTTACATGAAAACTGGTCTGTTGCGATGTCTGTGTAGGTAAAGAATTAGCAAATATTTTGAAAGCTCCCTTAGAATATTAACAACAGGTAAGTTACAACTTGTCATGGAATATGATTTAAACTGAGAGTAAATTGCTTTTGTGGAGTGATTCAGAAGAAAGGCCTCAAGCCTGTGAGAAACTTAGTTTTGTTTGTTTAGCTGTTCTTTTTCTTTATTTCTTACAAACTGAAGTAAAGTATTGCCTATTACAACATTATTTCTCGTTAGGCTTACTACACACCCTAGGTTATCGAAAATTAAAACTTATTTTCATTTTCTTCAGAAAGTGTTAATTGTCTTAAAAAATATTACCCATGTCAAAAATCATCAGGGAATTAAAGCTTGGTGTTGTTGCTTAATAGTTAAATACATTGAGTAAGTACATTTCAAATATTACATTGTTTTCCCAGCTCCTTGGAGGAATATGAGAATGGCATGTACTACTTTGTTCAGTAAGCGATTTTCTTTTAAAGTGAAGAAAATTTTCTTTCAAATGAGTAACAACAACAGGATATTTATTTTGTTTTAAATTCTTCTGAAAATAATATCTGGTAAATTATGAAAATAATCTTGGGGCCTCATTTTGCTTTTCTCTTTTTATCTTAAAAAGGTATTTAATATTAAATTATTTGGTTTCACTTTCTGCTTCCATTCAATTAGAAGGAGGCTGCTTTGCCATTTCAGCTCTATAAAAACATGTCTAACCCCATTGATTTCTTTAAGGATTACTCTTACCTTAAATTTGTTCACAAAATGTTAAAATAAAATTACACTATTTTAAAGCTGCTCTCTTCTGATCAGGGTAAATTTAGGGTTTTAAATTGAGTGATATTTTGAAAGCAGAGGCTGTTTCCCTTAAAAAGATTGATTCTATGACCAAAATTAAATGAATAATGTGTATTCTTCTTAAGACTCTTATTTATTCTACATAGTTAGACTTACAAGTCAAGCACTAGTTTGATATAAGATAAATCTCTTTAATCAATCACTGTAACTATTGTAAAATCAGCATCCCTTTAGTATGTTGGTATAAGTGTAACATCTTAAGTGTAATTTTTAGGCAACATTCTAGTATATCTGAGATGGCAATAGAGTATTTGAATTTATTTTGGAAAAAAGAAATAATAAATTAGATAAGATCTTACTAAATTTTGGATTAATTATCCTTCAAACAATGTACCCCATATGTATTTATGCATAGGGACATGCATATCTGTGAATAACAGCAGAGAGAGGGAATGATCAAATCGAGAAGTATCTCGAAGTCACTGGAGAATTTATCCTAAGTGTTAAAAAGCCATTTAAAGCAGTATTGAGAACTCAATGCTGCCAGGTTCAAAGTGTTCAATTTCAAAACCCTCAAAAAGACAAATATTAACTCTTTGTCTTAGGATACTAGGCCACATTTTTTTTTTCACAGTAAGAGTAATCTCATTGCTGGAATTATTTAAGCTGCATATTTCTTTAGTAGCAAAATGAAAGCGAATCCTAGGCACCTGTGAGTGGGAACGTAGTCCACACCAAAGCCCAGAGGAGCTGGTGAAACACGCACCCAAAGAAATAGCGACAAGGGGCAAGCCGGACACAGGGGTTTGCCAACTTGAAGTATGGCTTCTCTCAAACTTTGTGTTCGCCTTATGGCCTTGGGCTTCTATTCAGACTAACATTCAAATTCCTAGAAAAACAGCTCACTCCAGTTCTGCACCTCAGTCCTGTGGGGGTTAAAAAGAAAATGAATTTAACTATGAACTCTGTTCATCTTCAAACTAATGGGCTCACCCTCCCTCCCCCATCGCTCTCTTTCCCCCTCCTCATGACACCCTTTGTCCACTTTTATGAATTAAAACATGCACACACACTTGCACACACAGGGAATCCTGCCCATTAATTAAAGGACTTGTCAGCCCCAATCCTAGATTCTTACAGTGCAGGAAATGTCTCTCCTTTTAAGTGCAAAACCATAACATTACCATTTCCCCAAGTGCTCTCTGTTTTAGGCTGCTTTCCTAATTAGAGGGATGATAACAGCCCTGCTGATTGGCATTATAAAAGCACTAGTTTGGCTTCATCTGTCCCAGGTGTGCTGTGTAATTTTTTTCTTCTCACCGTTTCAGAGCACTACCTCTCTCCTTCATTGTTCCTTAAAGTTTTCATCTGAGGAATTAATACAGATAAAAAGACATTAGAAAGGAAGCACCACTGCCAAAGCTCATCACTGAAACCTTTTATCAAAAGTACAAACTATACAACTTAGAG